>JAQFXM010000342.1:0-54796 GCA_034693345.1 Entomobrya multifasciata
TTATCAATGGTCGCTAAAAATAAATCAAATCGGCGACATCGAAAAATTCGATGGCTGGTGACCCTAAAAAATACACAATATAATAAGAGTACGACCGAATCAAAAAATGTATACTGATTCAGTATCATTTTCTCTATAGAATAAGCCAATCATATGAAAAATATCTAGTGGTAGGTTTCAGCGTGCGTTATGTGTCAACCAGTATTTTTAATAATTTTTTAAAGCTTCTTCTTGTATCAAATAAATAAATAGCATAAATATATAGATGTATGTTCCAAGTTTAACTAAAATGTTCTACAAGAATATCTCTACAAGTTCACTATCACTCTAGTCTAAACAAAAATTTATTGTAGGCAATATGGCAGCTTGAAGTTAAATAAAAAAATTCGTCATCAAAAATCCACCCGAAACATAAATCGTAAAAATCCGTATAAGTTTCAGCGACAATTATAAACGGTAACTTCAGAGATATTGGAAAGATGAAATATGTTTCGGATAGCTCACATTCTGGAGATTCTTTTAATCAGAAAAATCGTACACTTTATTGTGATATATAAAACAGCAGAGGAAATTACAAAAAGGGGGGTTTGAAAACTCTGGAAAAAGTATTTAGTATGACTTTCTAAATGGTTCTAATTACTGAATTCAACAAAATGAGGCAGAACGAATTCATGAGAATTTGGTACACATTAAACTATGTAGTTTTTAACCATGCTTAACATGTACCTCGTAAAAAGTCGGATTTTTAGAAAATTGAATCCCAAAATATTAACAGAAGTTTTCACACACCCTTTACATGCTTCATGATGTCATCGAAATTAAGGCAACCAATCAATAAAGGCGAAATTAAGAACAGGGGTTTTGCTGTGATGAAATTAGACTCCTGTGTTGAACGTGTTTCTGTTGTCTTTTCCACGAAAAAATATTTTTATACTATGAAATTGAAATTACTGCGTTGTTTTCCTTTTTATATTTATTATTTACTTTTTCTTTATTCGTGCAAACTTCATATTGGAGTAACTTTTATAAAATAATTTTTAGAACTGAAACATTTTTGCATAGCATTACACAAGGAGCACAACAATGAGCAATTTTCTGAATTTTTTTATCTATTACATTCAAACAAACCGATTACAATCATCAAAGTATTAAAAAATTATACTTTTTTACTTGATAAAAAATTGACTTTTACCTTACAATACATTTTAGAAACAGTATAATTGTGAGATTAGTTTGAGAATGTTGTGAGTATATTTCATATCATCATTGCTTATATTTTTGCAATTTAGTTATTTTAATTAGCAGTTTTAGGAGGAGGTGGAATGTCACGAACTGTGAGCTGAACTGGGAATTCCTCTGGTGATAAACTAACTCCAATTTCTGGTTCTCGAGTCGGTGGTTTTGATCCTGGCACAACTGAAAACGTAAAGCTTTGGAGTAATGACGCCAGGAAAAGAGGGACAACAGAATTAACCAAATGGATTCCAATACAAATTCGTTTTCCTGCAAATTTGATCACGAGAAACAATAAATATATTTCATACTACTTCACCACTGAGCATAATATTCACATGATTAATTTAATGAGTATATTAACTGCGTACCAAATCCAAAAATTACTACTCGTGGATCTGGCTCGAACTCTCCCTTATCATTGATAAACCTTTCAGGTCTAAATGCATTCGCATCTCCCCATATTCTATCGTCCTTGTTGATCGTAAAATGATTTGATAGGATGACCGTGTCCTTATAAGAGAATTTTAATGAAATCTTAACGTATAAAATCATTATGTATTTCATGAATTACATAACTTTCGCATACCTTTGGAATTTTGTGGCCACGTAAATACCAATCTTTTGGCGCAAGTCTTGGGACAGGATTTGGAACTACATTTGCACAACGATGTGTTTCCAATAAGAATGCTTGGAAATATGGCATTCTGTTTTCATTTGTTACAAAACAGTAAATGTTATTTTACATACTAATAAATAATGTTTTACTGTATAGAGTATAATATATTAAGTCATCTTACTTCTCAACGTCATCAACTGTGGGTTTCATGTGTCGTGGCACAATTGAGTCTATTTCTGCTTGGCATTTCTTTTGAATTTCAGGGTTTAACGTCAAAAATAAAACACCATAGTTTAATGTAGCGTTTAGTGTTAAACTACCCACAAGTAGTAAATCTGCTATCATACTTTGAAGTTGTTGATCTGGATAAATAATTGTAAAATTAAAATTAAATGCAAGTCATAAGTATTGCATCGTTAAAAAATATATGCGTAATATATTACCGGTATATAAAGTATCGTTTTCCTCTTTACAGTCATGAATCTTTTTTAAGAACACGTCAATATAATTCTGAGGTTCCGTTAAGTAAAATCCTTCTGCTCTTCTTTCCTCAATCAAATTCTAAAATGCATGATAAATCATATATAATCGCTTTGGATTTTAATGCATTGTTAGTAATGCATACGTTACGTAGATCCTATCTCCCAACAATTTGCATTTCCTTATTCAAACTTAACCTATATTTTTCTGGTATTTTCAAGAAAACTTACCTTTGATAAAACATGAATTTCATCAAATACTTTGTATCTCAAATTTGCTTTAAACAGCCACGGGAATATTTTCCTTGTAAATGGAATAATGAGCTCAATTGGATTCCCGAATGTTGCTGATTTAGACAATTTAAAAGTGTGATCCAATAGTTTCAACAATCTTGGGTCATCATGTTCGTAACGGATTCCAGCTACCATGCACCACAATACGTTAAGGACGGAGAGGGAAAATGTATTACGGAATTTAACAACGCCCCCGGTAGATTTTAATGTCTTCTTAAATTCATCCATAAGAACGTTTGCTTCTTCAATAATCACACCATGCATCGTGTATAATTTCCCAAAGCCAAATTCTCTGCGATGTGTATAAAATTTTAAAATGTCAAAATCAATGCAAATAGTCGGTTTAAAATGGGTAATTTGTAAAAACGTTAATTTTCTCCTACCTTAATGTTCTCACAGTGAATCTTCTCATTTCCGTCCATAAAGGTGTGGAGCAAGCAAATATCAAACCTTAGAGAGCAAAATAAAAATACCTTGTCATAATGAAGTCAGAAAAAGTCGTATTCATGCGTATCTTCTAAGGAAAAACCGAATACAGAAAATATTTTCTTCATTATTACCCATTTCCTTTCCGAATGTTCGTGGATATGTATAATACTCATGTGCAAATTTTGCGCTGTATTCTTCCATATTGGCTACTTCATTAAACAGTTCGTATGAAGCAATTATAACTGTAACCAAAAGATGTTTAAAATGCACGTTATTTTTAAACCTAAAAGTGCAAGAACTGCTGATTACACATTAAACAATGTCAATGTCCCATTTTTTGTTACCTGCATCGATATTGAAAACGGTACAAGAAAACAGATCACCAAATTCTTTGGATAACATATCCAAATATTCCCATGGCCTGGCTTCCCATGGCCTAAGTAAAGACATTGGTCTACGGAATAAAATCGCGGGTATTGATCCAAGTATTGGCACAACAAATGGACCTGTTATCGGTAAAAACGAAAACAAAATAATTTTTTAATAGCAGAAAGGTTAAAATTTGGTATGAAATGCAACGTTGAAAAATATGTAATTCTTACCCGGTGGCATATTTCGGGTTGACATTTGAAGTGTGTAAATATAATATGCAAGCAGCAAAATTAATGCCGCTGGTAATATTAAATAGAGATACATGGCTAATTCTTAACTAAAACGAACCACGGAGATAACTGGAGAGAACACTGCGAACGACCAACCATGGATTGATCCACTTTAGAATGTGGCAGTGGTGGTGCTGGTGAATCTTGAACAGCATACAAAGCGACGGAACTTAAAAAAGGTTCACAATCATTATAACTACGTTAACAGGTAGATATATTTCACAGACTGAACTATAATGTTTTTTTGCTATTCCCATTTTTCATTTTTGTTATCCTTTCTCGACAGGATAATGCATAATTTACTACGCTATATCAGGTTTGAGGTGAAGGGAGACGGGTATGTTGTATAACTTTACAGAAAGCCTGTAAACTAGGTGCAGTGCAAACGGAAATGACCATTGGGGTTTGTGAAATGGCAATGAATAGAAACTGGTGTGGTGTATCAACGGGAATATGTTAGGTTTACTTGTATGGATGAGCATAAAACAAACAAGAGCTGAAAATATGATGACGGTGACCGGATGAATTCGTCGCAAAGTGGTTTATTAGCATGAGCTGTGTTTTACCTTGCTTTAATAAATAGCATAGGAAACGTAGACATGTGACAATGACACTGGTTTGTAAACTTCCAAAGGACATGCTCAGTGAGCTACTTGTCTTTTGCATTGATATTTTGGTTCATACTCTAAAAAATCAAGCAAATAAATAATTATAAAAAATATTTATTATAATTGGAAAGAAACACTGGTTTAATTTTTACCAGCACAATGACAATTTAGCATTGACCATTAGATTCAATGTGAAGGTAAACTTGGTGAATTGGATATTGTTATGTAAAAATCTTATTACAGGTACATCTCATTTGATAACGATAAGCTCGGCTGTGCGTCACATCGAAGTAAATAAGCAACATGCTCAATTTATCGCTGTTATCAACCTTTCCGACCCTCCTCCGACGGCACAATATGACTCAACGCAAATATATTAATAAAACATATACAAACAAATAATTTATTCACGATATTTTAGACTAAAAACATAGCTTTTCAGATGGCTTCACCAGAATTAAAATTTCATGATGTTTTATTTTATTTTTATCATTTACAAATTTACAGTGCGTATTCATTTATTGCGAACTATCTTATTACAATTCCTGTGATTATCATGATTGTTTATCCTTTGATTCGCTGTTTACAGTTTTTAGCTTGCCTTGCAGGAAATATAGGAAAATATCAACAAGCAAAGTGGAATCTACAAGCTTGTTATATATTTTTTCCACTGTTATGTCGTACAAAATGCCTCAATGATTATGCAACTCATTTCATGTCACGTACTTACTATGAATTGTTTGAGAACCTGTCTTTGGGTCCACAGTAGTGTTCATAACTTTATCGTGAGAAAATCCTAATAGCAATTATTAGTAGGTAGGTAGATGTTCCTTTAATCATGTTGTGCGTATTTGACTTATATGTACATAAAGCCTACATCAGAGAAGGGAAATTCCTGAAACTAAATTATGACTGGTTGTTCCTTCTCGTTCCATGAGAAATTTACGCTTTGTGCACCAGGCTGTAAAAGTGCAAAGCTTCATCATTAGCTAGACTTTTAAAAGTAATAATTGGACAAGGTAAAATATAACGAGTCAATACTTCGTAAACACAGGTTAATCATTACACCACCTGCAATACAAATCCTTGCTTCAGTTACGTCCACCGGCATCAATACTCAATTTCACTTGCAGTTTTTACATTTTGCATCGTTCAACGCATATAATTAAGTTTCTTTGACACAAATTAAGTTTCTTTGTGTTGATGCGTTTGAGAAAAACATTTCTGTAAAAAATCAATTCGTAATTTTTCGTCGTCTTCAGTATGACAAAATTTTGAAAACATATTGGTAGTATGCTTCCATTTGACCAAATTCATTGTTCTTTGTTCTTAATTTTTTATTATAATTTGCAAATTCCGACGTAATCTCTGTAAGTAAGGTTTGCTAAAAGTTTGAAATTAAATAAATTATTTGTTCTCCAATAAATTAGATATAAAAGCTTTCAATTACTATTCCTATTTGATTGGTTCTGGGATACAATGGACGGGATTCTTGTTCGGTCTCGGTCCCACCGACAGCATAATATGCATGTATTCATATACATATAATATGGTATGATAACGTTAGCATCAATAAAAAATATATGATAATCTACAACCTACGCACATAGTGGAAAAACGAGACGAAATATAGTTGACGACAAGACAGACTAACCACACATTATAACAATCACTACTAATCACGAGCTACATCAGCAGTCTTCAAAAATCGTCCAATTACCTTATGCAAGAAGCTTCATTTGCTTTATAAACGTACTGATCACTTGGTGGCCTCGTGTGAAATTTTGAGCTTGCTGCAAAGTTTTTCCCATAATACTTGGAGTGTTAATATAAATAAATACCATACAACTTGAGATTTCGAAGCCTTTCATTTTTAAAATTTGCCTGAAAACTAATTGCTGCAATATTTCAAATCATAAAACCAGAAAAAACAAGTGACTAATCATCATTACTTAATAACTGAGTAACCCGATTCACACAGGGTCACTTTGCTGATAAACTGAATAATTACTCATGACTCATGCATTTGATTTAGGTTTTGTTTAGGCTTAAGTTAGTTATTTGAGCAGCACAAAGTTAGCGTCATTTTCATTCTTATAATGATAACCAAACTTTCTAAAGGAGATTGCATGGTTCCGACCGCCAATAAACACTTTAAATCAATCGTGTGCCAAACAGAATGCTAATTTTAATGAAGATTGGAATGGGGTTCGCGGGGATAACCAATGGGTCTAGGAACAATGTATGATAAACTGCCTGTCACAATAAGGTTGCTGCGTAGCACGTGTCCTTTATAAAAGCAATGAAATGTCAAATTATGCGTCTCTCAAAGGTGCAGAGTGTTGACTCATGTAGAATGTAGACGCGCACTAGAGCCAACGTTGTGTTGCCAAGTAAAGATAAAACAATAAGCAGGTACAAGATTTAGTAACGTCTATAAAAATATAAGAATTTAAAAAAGAAAAGAAATATGAATTCAATATTTTTTGATGACTCTATTCGAAAGCAGTGAGTAATTATTATACCTTGGAACATTGTAGTATTTTCTACTAATTTTTAAATATGTCAGAAAGTGCAAATGAGCGAGACACGGAAAACACCAAACCAAAAGATGGAGAACCTGCTGCTCGCACAGGGTCTGGTAGACAAGCGTACATAATTGTTGTGGATGAGGAAGATATAGAACCTGAAGAAGATGAAGACGATAAATGGCAGGATCGATCTAGGCGAATGCTATTTGTAAGAAAAGTTTTGGCAACGGTCGGTTTCCAACTTTTAGTATGCACTTGTTCAATGATAGCTGGTTATACCATGTAAGTACAACATGTATTCACAGATAATATAGCTTTCAATATTATTAAATTTTGATTTCTGGTAAATATTTTACCATTTCTTCGATGTTTCTGTTGTAAATTTGTAGCGAACCAATAAAACGGTTTCTATTGAGTCCGGCAGGAGGATGGATCGCCTTAGTTTGTTTGTAAGCACAAAAATAGCATGTAAAAATCTACAACATAATCAACATTTTCACAAAAAAATTGTTGTTTAATAGCTTGGTTTGGTTAGGGTTGTACCTTGCAATTGGTAAGTAACAATACGAACAAAAAATGTGTTTATGGAATCCATATTATGAATCTCATTTTGCATTTATTTTATAAAAAATATTGCTACTTCATACGATTGTTTTAGGATGCTGTGGAGTTGGTTATGGAAAGCCGAATCCTACGAACATATCGCTGCTTTTACTTTCAGTAAGCTGTATTTATTCAGTATTTCATTCTAAAAACAGATAAACTATTTGAAAATTTGCAATAAGAAGCGTTTTTCTTGACTTGACAGACAGTATTATTATCAGTTTACGCCACATCAATTGTTGTGCATTATGGAATACAAGAGATAATTATAGCCGCAGCAGCAACTGTAGGAACTGTGTTCGTTCTTGCCTTGTTAACCTTTCATACAAAAGTATTTAGCTTTTAGCTTGAGCTCCAATCATTTAACGTTTAAATGTTTTTTGAAATTAATTTTAAAAAAATATGATTTGTTATGCTTTCACTTAGTTTGATATTACTGGCATGATGATGTACATTTTCGGAGCATTTCTCGCTCTATTTTTGTTTTGGGTTATTATGGCTATCCTGGTGTTGACGGGTGTCATTCCAATTGACGGCAGAATTCTTTGGATGTGCTTAAGTAGCTTGTTTGTAGTACTAATTGCAGTGGTAAGCATTTGACTTCAATTTTCCGTGTTCGTGCTGGCACAGCATACCTAACACACATACTTTAATTTTGATATATAAAAGTAATCTTAAATGACCACGTTTGACTTTCATTGTTGTTTCAGATGATCCTTTATGATCTGCAGTTAATTGTCGGACGGGGACGGGTTAAATATTCCGAAAATGACTGGCTCAGGGCCAGTATATCACTATTTTACGACATAGTTATATTATTTCTCCAATTATTAAGCTTGCAGGGAAATTCGTAATTGAGCTTGCTAAATTCAATTAGAGTTTCAATATAATAT
Organism: Entomobrya multifasciata; assembly: GCA_034693345.1. Classification (NCBI taxonomy): domain Eukaryota; kingdom Metazoa; phylum Arthropoda; class Collembola; order Entomobryomorpha; family Entomobryidae; genus Entomobrya; species Entomobrya multifasciata. Next base: position 8,352 of record JAQFXM010000342.1, read on the forward strand.
TTCTGACTCCTCCTATCTCTGAAACTTGTAAAACTGGTATGTGTGCTTAATTTTATATGAGATGAAGGCTGAAATCTTAATAATAATGAGATATTTTTCGTAATTATAATAAAGATAAAAGCAGGAGACTATTAAAGCAGTTTTATTGGTTAACTTTCAAAATTACTCATTTAAACTCATTCTGTCGTTTTTCTTTGTGAATCTAGCTTTTGCTGACATTTTCAAAAAACATTTCAACGATGTTATTTGCAGTTTAGTGAATTTTCATGCCCATACCATACCAGTCATCCTTCCAAAATAGTTCACTCTTCACTGCGTCCAATTCGTTAGGTATCAAGGTCAAAGATTTTTTCTAACTATTGTTACATTTTAATATACATCTTTGATGTAAATCTGCATCAAACTCCCATCCCAAGTCTGCAATCTAGCAATCTATTCATCAATGAAAGCATAAATATCATCTTTCGTCATACAGCCGAATGTAAAATGTAAACCACAGCGCACATCAAATATAGAAATACGAAGTACATCCAATGAATCACTTTCTACGTAAGCTTTCCCCCAACCCAAAAGTGCTGGAAAGAGGGAGAGAGCGGGCTAGTTTGTTGCCAAGCTGGAGAAAATAAACAGATACTTTCACTTGTTCCACAAACACAGCCAGTATCTCCTTACTTTCAGCAGCTTAAGTTTATTTTTGCTACTACAAAATTGTTCTCTTTACGCTATTTAGCGAAGCTATTAAATTCTTTACATTGTTATCAGTTGCTTTAGCACAATTACGTCCGTCACATTCAAATTAGATTTAGAACCCGACAGCATGGAAAACGACCCACTCAATTATGATGAGGAGGATGATGAAGATGAATACGTTCCTCAAATGAACTACGTATGTTTATGTTACAGTTACTCTAATACCTCAATCGTTAACTCTTAATTTTTTTTAGATACCGTGTGTTGAGCGTGGTTTTAATTTAATTGTTTATGTTTTTAGTGCTGTGGAATTAAGGGAGATCCAATAGTATCAAGAAAATTTCAGGATTCCCGAACTAGATGTGGGTTTGTGTCTCTCGTATTTGTGTTGAAACTGATGCAAATGGCTACAGTTGCTTTCTGTCTGTATTACATGATAGCTGACGAAGATCTGTAAGTCAACTTTACAACCTGATGTGCTCATTAACATTTTCAATTTAACCATGGGACATAAGTCTATAATTTTCATTGCAGGAAGCCCTTTAAAATTCCGTTTGTGACAACTCAGCAGGTTCAACCATACAACTGGGTTATCTTTCTTGCTTTGTAAGTTTATATCATTATCATTATGATCCAAGCCGATCTTTCCATTATGTCTCATGAATAGTTAAAAAAGCAATGTTTTAACTTTTTATTATTAGTACACTTTTGGTCATCAACTTTTCGTGCGCAAGATGTATGAACGTTGGCCGACGTTTTCCGCTGAATGTCCTGCTTTTCGTTTGCAATGTAAAATACATCTATGCAATAGATAATCTATTTCAATATATGCTCATTTGTGCAACATTAAAGGTTCACTGTTGTAATTACAGACGCTATGTCTGGCAATCGTTTTCTCCGGATTGGTAACCTTTGGGTGGGTTCAACCGTATCGCTACATGGTTTTTCTGCTTGTGACCACGGTTGGGTTTCTCTGCTTGGGAATTTGCGTACTTACTGCTGTCTTTGATGTGATAACTGTTTATACTAATTTTAATGCAATGATTTAATTAAAAATTATACAAGGGTAACAATCCGTACTCCGATTTAATTTAGGTCGAAGCAACTGAACGTGGAATATTCGCTGGACTCTTCGTATACTTTCTATTCCTATTCGGCTTCGCTCATTTCGTGTACGTATCGTCTCTTGGAAGCACAAGTTCTTATCACATTGAATATGATACTTTCTTAAAGCACATTGCTGTCGGTGGCGGTGTAGGACTATTCATAAATATGGTAAATACTTTTTGACTGTTTTTATAACCAACTTGAATAATTATTTAGATTAAAATATTTTTTACAGGTTCAACTATGGTACGTGCAAGAGATGGTCCTTGGAAGAGTTCTTTCTCTGCATGAATTTGAGTTTGTGTATGTTTCACTACTCATCTAAATGATGAAAGTCATTTGCACAAAAGGAAACTGTGGTTCTACTCAAATAGCAGATCTTATAATTGATCTGAGGTGGTAAAATCATAAAGATTTTGATTCTTTTAAAACTTCGATGTTCGTAGACTTACATAATCGTCAGTTGGTAGACTGATGGATTGGATAGGATAAAGTACAACCTTTGTTTTCGATTATTTAACATTCAAACATCACTAACTTAGAGAAATGGTTCTTACTCACACGATTTTCTTGGCATATCAAGTATCCCACTTTACTACTCGTTATGTAGTATTAACAAACTTAAAAATTTACAGCAATAATTGCAAACAGTTCACATATTATCAACACTAATGTATTACATACCACATTTGTAGGTGTTTTTTACATTCATTCGTCTTTATACTCATTAGTACAAACTCATTTTAAGAAACGAACACCCAAATCCAGGGTATTCGTTGAAATTAATATCTTCCAATTCGTGGCAATTTTTAAACATAATAATTACCGTGTCAAATAAAAATCATGGAAATGATTATGTGACTAGGGACTAGGTGTGTAATAGTTTTTAGGTATTCAAGTAGTAATAAAATAATTATATGGGAATTATTCAAACTTATATGAGTGTGTGACGTGAAATATAAGTATTATAAGAGAAAAGAATTTACATTTCTTTTAAACATTGCCAATCGTTTATGGTGCAAGCATACATTTTCAAGTACGTTCGTTGTAAAATAAAAAACGATATATTGTAAAACCTCATAAACCCGATCGAGACTAAAATTAAAATTTTCTAGCCTGTAGCGGTCATGCAATGCAGACTTTTAAACTTTGTAGATTTTGAAAGACTGTGCCAATATAAATATGTGATTCATGCTTTCACTTCCATATTCGCTGAATTTGTTTTCACTTATTTCCCTGCTTGTAGTGAAAATAATAGTGATGCAATAAAATAAACAAATCCATCAATTTACTTGACGTTTTAATAACAGATTGGTACTGGTAACTCGAGGAGGGTTGGTTAGAGTTAGTTCAATATAATTTTCTGTTCGCAAATTAGAATTAAAATAGAAAATGTTTGAATGTAAAATGTTGAAAATTAAATTGTGTGTCAGCTTTTGACAATAAATGTTCTATTACTGTACTGTACTGCATATAAAATTCTGTTTTACTCTTATGAATCATTCTTGCAACAGTGATACCATTCTTTAAGCATGGTAGGATTTAAAATACATTAATTGAGTGTTGGTGAATTTGAAACTGTGAAATGTTGTAACATATTTTTATTTCCAGACGACCTTGGCTTTCATTACCATTTGGCATGTTAAAAACTCAGCACATTATCACAATTTGGAAAATCGATCCCTAAAATTATATTTTTAGGTGGCTTCGTCAAAGGAACTTTCATACATATACGAAGTTAAGATAAAATAACTTTTTAAAACATGAAAGAGGCATGAACAAAAACATGAACAAAAAAGCAATACTGAGTATGCGGAAACAGTGTTTCAATAAATGGCTTACCCCTAGATGGCGTTTGGCTCAAAAATTGTTGACCTGGGGCAATACTTGCCGGCCTTACAAAATTCATGTAACAAGCATGCATACATTCAGAGGTCTAAGATGAAGAAAGATTCTTGTAAACGAGGTTTTTTCTGTACGAGTATATGCCAAAAATAGACATATAATCAAAAAGAAGGATAGTTGACTGACATTTGTCTTTCTTTTTTTACCACGATCATAAAGCACAACCATTAAACAATTAAATTTTATTATTTTAGTGTTATCAGTTATCAAATACGAATAACATTTAAGCAATTATTTGATTCGAGCTAAATTTCACAACATTAGTGCTCGGCTTACTTGATTGATCATTTGTAACAATCTGGCTTTCTCTTTTATCAAATATTTGTACTTATACCAAGAGCTCATAAAGTCATGTAAACCCAGCAGACAACCAACCCAAAACATGAATAAATGAATAGACGGATCATCATGAGCTTTGTTGTGGCTTGTGGCCACCAAGAGAGCTAAGAAAAGCAAAGGTTTTGTGTAAAGGACACGAACTGGCTTTTATCGGGAACCTACCCGAGCCTTTCCAGTTTCCGGAACATGTAGCAGCGGTTGAATTTCAACTTGCACATTCCATTATCTCTTTCCACCGAAACGGCAAGAAGTGAAGGTGGAGAGATTCTTTCTATTGTTATTTTTTCATCTTGGTCCTTTTTTTTCTTCGCAAGATTTTCTTTTTATTGCTTACACCCTCTGCACTTTCACAAACTCTTTGTCTTTATAAATAATATTGTTTCTACTTTTCTTCATATCTTTTTTAAGCAAAAAGTTGTAGCCGTATTTTACGTTTTTGCTTACCTTTTTTAGTTGATAAACTGTGTAAGTATAAAGCAACAATGCTCTAGTTATGGACAAGTCAAAATAGTGGAACAAAGCCAAAAGCCCCACACATCACAACTTTTAAAAATAAAATTTGTACACACTACACACACCAAAGTTACAGCATCAGACAAGCATCATCAGCAACTCAGCTGGGCTCCTGAGTTAAAGGGAAAGTAGTAAACTACCCAGCTTATTTTTTAAAGACGAGACTTTTTTCTGTGAAATTGGAGTGTGTACGCGTACGCAGGTAAAAAAAGAAAACAAAAGGAGAGTTTTTTATAACAACACAAGTAAAGAACTGTGTGTGCATGCTGCAGACAGAAAAAATAACATAAAGAAGTAAAAATAGGCTGCTCAGCCTTTTTATATCTATATTGTTTGTTTATCGTGCTTTGAATATGAAAGAAAACATTACTAGAAGAGTGGCAAAGAAAAAAAGCTGCTGCTGATTTCGCGTTAAAAATGTGCACTTTTTTAGTTCTTTGCTCGGTGGCATGCGGTGAGTATGCCTGTGTGTTTTTTCTCCACTTTGTCTCTATGCTATGTCTTTGTGCAATAGTTTGAGTTTGTTATTAGCACTTTCACCATCGTCGCACTTACGATGAGAACATACATAAGTGCCTGTATTTTCTCCAGTCCAAGTCCAAGTTGCAAATCAGTTGAGCTGTCCAAACCGGACGATGCAATGTAATGCGTGATTATATACAAATCTTAGACTGACCATACTACTGAACGAACGGAAGGTGGTGGTGGTATATTTAACAAAGTTCTTTTATAAGCTTTCCATGCCGTTGCCTGCCACACACATGTACCGTATAAGTGGTAAGTAAAGTATGCACTCGCCTTTGTGAACCTTGGCTTTGTTTGATTGCTTATGCGGAGGCCTGCTGGAGTTTTTGTGGGTTAATAGGGAGCTGGAGTTTAGTTAGCTGGAGCAATTTCCATACAAAGAAAAGCTTTTTTTGTATACATTCCACTTATTGAGATTTCAGATCTCACCTCACCTCATGATATTTTTTCATATTGCTTAGACTTTTCTTTGTTCCGCTCTCAACAATAAAAAATGGTTCTCTTTTTTTGTTCAGTCATTATCCTACTTTTATTGTAGTCTAACGTTGGTTGACTCTTCCATTTTTTCATCCTTCCTTTTACTTTCCTTAAAGGCATTTTAACATACTCACTTTTTTCCTTTTTTATGAAGAAAACAGAATTTTTAATGGAAAAATTGTAGACTCAAATATTGAAGTTTAAAAGTAACCTGGCACAACCAACTTTTACGCATGTATGGCCTATATCGTTGCGCTTCCTTTTTGAGGAATAGAAAAGTTCAATATTTTATGGTGGGCCAGGGTAATATGCAGTATCATGAAATATACTTTTGCGGCAGTGACTGAACCACTGAACGATCACATTGAAAATGAAAACATTGGAACGGTTTTTAGGAACAACTTTTAAAATAATCTGTTTTCACATTTCTTGTCTCATAAATTCAGAATTACGACAGGGGAGGTGCAATCCTTACTTTTGTTGTGAGAGGAAAACCGGATATAATAAATGAATGCAATACACTCGACTCTACCAAAAAAACTTCTTTATCGCAAACGCCACTTTAACAAAGCGTAAAAAAGAGTATCAGATATACGTAAAGTTTACAGCTTTTTAACTATGTTCCTTGTACGATAGATGCCCCTTCGTACGTCCTGCATTACACCGCACCAAACATTTTCCCATTTCCTGCGGATGTAATTGCAATCCGTTCGTTTTTCCTTTCCTCACTTCCTCTCCTGCTCGCTCATGATAAAAGTGCATGGAAAGACTATAGTGTGTAGTGAAAAAGAGAATCACTAAAGGTATTTTTGATTATCTTATAACAAGGATCTTTATTACGGTCATTACTTTCTATGTATTAACTCTTAGCCTTGTTCCCAGAAATCATAATAGTCGTTACTGACCATACGGTTTGCTCATGATAAGAAAACACCACATATGTATTCTTAATGTCCAAACGAAATGGAGCTCATTTTAAGTTTATTTTAAGCATTAAAGATTCCATTACATACACATATCATTGTGTGCAGTGTGTGCATACAAATAATATATCCAGGTGAAAAAAAATTCTAGCGAAGTGCTGATGGCAAAAAAAAGAAATGGGGAACCCGGAAAAGGGAAAAAAAGAAATTGCTCACTTTCACGATCGAAAATAATCTCAGTTACTTTTCTTTTAGCCTGCTTGTAAATATAGAGTGAACTGACTGACTGAACTACTCCACACTTTGTAAAAATGTTCAAGAATTCCTTATTAGAAATTTATTTTGCTGATAGCACCACCACCGCTAATTCTACAACACTAAATAAAGAATCCAGATGGGTTTGTAAATTTGTAAGGAGTCAAATCAAGTCTGAAATCTTGCGAATCCTGTAGTTGTGCTGTTGTTTTTCTCTACATATCTATATTTTTTCATTCCCCATTTCAGTTCTCTTCATTTTACTTTCCTTTATGAACAAGAGAGGGAGAAAGGACCCAGGTGCTTATAACATACAAATATAGGTTGGTAGTTTCTTGACTGCAATGCTTACCTGAAAAATGTTTTATCCATTTGATGATGTTAGCACTGCAGAAAAAATAGAAACCGATGTGATGTGATATGCTAAAAACCATCAGTAAGTATGTATTGTGTAGTGTAACTGTGATAGCTGTATAAACAAGTAATAAGTAAGCTTATATTGTTTTTGTATTTTTACAAAATAAGGTTGTTTTGCAACTGATTTTTTTTCAGGAAGAGGAGGTTGAGGATGAAGCTAGATAGATAGATATCTTCTGTCCGTTACACAGTTACACACTTTGAAATCAAGTGGGTGCGTTGTTGTTGTTATGAAGTCCTTCCAAACCCACTTTGTCTGCAAAATCTCTAGGGAAAAAACAGATAGACATTGTTACAAGCTCCTTGATTCCTTAAGAAGAGAAAAAAAGTTTCAGAGAGAAAAAATGCAATGAAAAAAGAGTGCATGAAATTGAGAATAAGATGTGAAGTAGTGGTGGAATGTCGCTTCACAGCAACAGCCATTGAATAAATGCTTGATTAGCTATGTTACAACCATACTATCCATCAGAGTTGTAAACACTTATCTTTTTTTCCTTCAAGAATATATAGATAATACATTGAATTGTATGTGTACAAACGGTAGCAACAAAAAAGGAAGCAACGACAGGCTGAAATAAGGCATGTCATTTATTGTCCACATAACACTACCAAGGGAAATATGATGAAATCTGTGGACGAGGAATTCGGTGAGCAGGAACAACAAACGTTACACCATTTCAGTGGGCAACAGTCGCAAGACCAAGAGTATTATTCATCTCTAGAACAGGATGGATTTGATGAAGAGACTCTGAATGGAAACTCTACTGTTGTACGTTACCACTTACAAAATGGTTCCGTCCATAATTGAAAAGTGATATTTTCAAAATGGGCCATGTCATGTTTGTTATGGCAGTGGGTATTCATTTGGAAATGTCAAATCCTCTGCAAATCCCAACTGCAATATATTTAAGATTTTTTTGTATTACAGTGTATTGGAGACCAAGAGGAAATAGCCGGAAGTCCAGCGCTTAGAATGAAAGACTTGCGACTAACATTGCTCTGTTGGTGTTTTTCAATCAAGTTCTTTCAAATGGTGTTTTGCGCAGCCTTTACACTTATTGTGATTCAATGGTGAGGAAGTTTTATATCATAGCTAGCTTTTTTTTAACAAAAAATGGATGGAGATTTTTAATGGATTGTTGTAAACATTACATTATGTCTGTCTGTATACTCAATTGTAGTTCCAATGGCATTATATTCTTTTTAACTAGGGATGAAGCGAACGAATTTATTACTACTCATTTCTGGACAACTTTTATATCGAGGTACACCAAAACCTTTTATTTGTATTGTAGCAATTCAAAATACTTTTACTGTGTAACGTTCCTTGTAAGGTTTTCTGTAAGTTAAATCCTCATTTTCTAGTACACTTTTCATAGCATCCTACTACAGCTTAAAGCACGTAAGATCTTGCCGGAGGTTTCCAATTAATTTACTGCTTCTGATCATCGTGGTAATACATATGAACATTCATAATGTATACTTTTCCTTTATCGTCTAAATGGGCTCATAAAGAAAACTATATACATATACTCTTCTATTTGTTTTTCTTTTAGACGATATTAATGGGATTCACTTTCTCCGCCATAGCTATTCATGTGTGGCCATTTTCGTACACTATCTTAGTGGCTGAGATCACTTGCGCTACCAATTTCTTTATGATGATTCCGTACGCATTATGTCTTAAGGTAAATATAATTAGATATGCAAATGTCTTATTGTTTTCAAAATTATTATTGTTCTAAACCACTGTGGAGAAAGGATAATCATGCAGAATGAAAAGAAAAGAAGAATGTAGTTATATGCACAATCGCTTACACACAAGGGTTGTTTGTTTATGATTTATTTAAGGTCTGCATATATTGTATATATGCCGCTCTTACATTTATCTCTAAAAAATCTTTGGATTATACAGGAAGATATTTTTAAGGTTTATGAATATCCGAGATATGTGTATGACTCTCAACCTATATAATATTTGAATTGGGAAAATAGTACATCTTTCTCCAATTCTCCACGTGCCCTCTTGAAATGAAAGCATAAATGCATCTCCATGTTTCCGTTCTAAAAGAATGACTCCGTAAATCAAAATCACAATACGCCATTAACCCTTCCGTTACATTAGAACTAAAGTTATTAGGAAATCACGTAAATGGCTATAACTTCAGTGGAAAAATTAGAGTATTTTTAAAGAGAATTTTCCCTAAAATAGTCTAGTGGAAACGATTACCTCATTCATTCACCATGATTTTTTCTTTCAGTTTATGCCATGTTCCAGTATTACTTTCAACGTGTAGAGAAAAAGAGAAGAGTGTATTGAAAGGAAACGTAAACAATATGAATGACTACGCATATATATCTGTGCAATGTACTTATCGTGGATATGTAAACATGGGGAAAGGGTCTCAAATGTTTTCTCTCTCTCTTGGTTTGTTTTTCTTTCCTTTGTTTTCTTCCTCTTCAGGTTGATGAGAACGGCTACAGAATGTATAAGCACATGGCAGTAACAACGGTAGCAGTGGTAATTTTCTCACAGCCTCCATATTTTCTCAGCATCAGTCCAAGGTACAATGTTGAATATGGGATTTACATGCTAAATGTGTGCTTAGGAGCAGTTCTTGGAGCTGTGCTGTGCCTCGTAAGTCGTAAGATTTACTACTACCCAAAGCTTACCTACATAATAAAAGCTTTGACATAGATGTCTACCGCTGCCGCTGTTCAACTCGAGTAATATAAGCGTGTAAAATGTATTTGTAGCAGCACATTTATCTTTCTCCTTTTCGTTATAAGTTTTATAACCAACGTATGTGTGGATGTATATGTACTTGAATATCCCCAAAATAAGTCCAGAGTCAATTATACAATAAAAATACAAATGTGCGGGTCGTTGTTTCTTTCACTTACAGCTTTTCTCAATTCCAATTCTCTCCTCCCCTTTTCCCTCAGTTGCCACTTGGCTATTGTACAGGTACAGGTATTTAGCTTCCGCACACCGTCATCATGCATTGCATAAACTGCGATGGAACGAAAACTACTTCCTTGTACACATTTGTTTCCAGTCTACACTCTTGTATTTTTCGTTCGGAAGTTTACAATTTCCGCGTTTTACTGTGTCATATATAAATTAGTTGTTATTTCCAAAATACTCGAGCAGAAAGTTGGCAATTTTCTTAACAAATATGTTTTTACCATGTATTCATATTTATAGTTGCGTTTTTTCACTTACCTTATTTACTATGTACTCGAAATAGAAATGGTGAGATTCTAAAAGCATACACGCCTTATCTTACCTCCTAAGACCTAACCCGTATGTAGTATTTATGTAGAACGTTCTCAACATTTAAGAAGAAAACTTTTACCAAGCCAATTTACCTTACAATTTCATCCAATAAATTTCCCCAGTCTGGGTACAAAAGTAGTTGTGTAATTACACCTGTGCTTTTTGTTTGTAAAATGCGCTTTGTTGATATAAATGTATTTATACTCTCTGTACCAAATTGCTAAGCTCTGAAAACCGGTCTAATTTCAGCTTCTCTAACGGAGATGTGGTTTTCAAGTTCACTATAAGTATAACTTTGAACAAATTCCTACTTTTATACGCCTGAATTACACACATTGCATATTTTTAGGAAAAATTATCTAATGCAGTAAGCTAAAATAAACTCAAATAGTTCTTACATTTTCACATCCCAAAGAAATAAACTTCTTTACCTACTTCTAATTTCACACCAAACAGACTAGACCAACGAACCGGTCTATGCAAATAAACGGAGCACCTGCTAGATTCATTTATAATAATATATCCTTTAAGTTCCTATCCCGAAAAGAGATTCAAGAAACCCATTTACAATTCAAAAGTCTCTCTCCCTTTTTGACAAGCATCTTTCGTTGGAAAATGTAAAACGTTTATACCAAGCAACCTTGTAATATATGCATGTATATGGCTGAACTGAATTCACAGTTCATACAAAGATGATGAAGTAACACCTTTCATGAAATATTTTACTCTATATATTCATTTCATAACACCACATCCAGAAAAGCCAGCAATACAAATTAACACTTCCTTGTTTTTTTTCTTTACACTTTATATTTGTGTTTTCATCATCCCCGCTACACTGCCCTGCCTGCCACGAGCACAGTTTTCTTTATATTTCATTTTTCTTAACTTTTCAGGAAGGATTTTACTTGTTTAAACGTCAGATGAATTCTGGTAGACTCACCTCTTTGGCAAACTTGGAAGGAATTTTCTCAGCTTCCGTCTCCTGAAAAAATGAAAAGTAAGACGAGATAATATTTAGCGAATTCTTTTGAAACACCAGAGAGAATAAATTGAAAATCACAAAAGAATAGTGCAAAAAGGAGAGAAACAAAAAATTATCTATTAGAAATTTGTATGTAGATTTATTGTGTGACGCGACGCTCGTTGGATCGAACAAGAGCGATTCTTGTTGGCTTTCGGTAACAAAGAATCATCTGCAGGAAAATATATTCTTGTAAATAGGTAGAAGTAAGCGTACACCGTGTAAACATGAATTATATTATAACATGTATAGATAGATTAGTAGAGTGAATATGCATAAAAAGATAGATATGTACAATAGTACTAAATAAATATGTGTGAGTATTTTTAGGTCCTTCAAACGCTACTTCCTCTTTTTTATACCAGCTCAAAGCCATACTAAAGCTTTTTGCTTTTTCCTTCCCACGCTTACAAATATATGTTTACCGTCCCTTATTCCCTCACTTGCTCGACTGGAAATAAAGATTGATGAAATAATGAGAGTTGAGGGAATAGTCGTTTTCACTTGAATAAGAAAAACGAAGAGGCTGAAGATAGTAAAATGGTGGGAGGATAAAAAAAGAACAAAAAAATGGAAATGCATTCAGTCAGTATAACAGCAGAGACTAGTGAAAAGGAAGAAATACGGCACCACAAAACATTGAAGCCCAATAGTAGTCAGCGTTTTTTATATTGTAGAGGGGATTGAACGTGAAAAAAAACACAGAGTGGCTATTTAGGTATTCTTAGACACGAAGAAAATATTTTATTCGTTGATTCAGTGTGCGGCAGAATGACTGACTGACTGATACACGTTAAAGGGGAATAAAAAAGGCAAAAGGAAAAAAAGACGACAGAAAGAGAAAGTTCATATTTATTATATCATGTGCACATTTTTATACAAAGGACATATTTCATATTTCTTGTTCTTTTGACGTGAAGCGGTAGTTGGTAGTAAGAGCGCACACATTACGCTACACATAGGTACAAAAAACTGACATTTGGGTTTCCTGACATCCCCGACCTGCTGACTACTGAGAAAAAATGCGTACACAAACTGGCTCTATAAAAATCTCTTGTGAATATGTAGTGTATACTGTGTACCTTCGTGAATGGAGTAAAGGAATGAGATAAAATGTTGTTGTAGTTGTAGCTATAAGTGAATTTCGTGCACATATGTACTCTCACGATGAACGACACATTTCCTTCTCTACTTCCTTCCTACAATACAATAGTCGAGCTTTTATCAATTGGAACTGTGACCTGAATAAATTCATTGAGAACATAGGCATTTAGAATTGTGTGTACGTGTACATAAATTAATTTGCTACTTATTATACTTAAGTATACTCAATAAAGTATTACAGAAAAAATTGACAGGAAAATGAAAATAGAAAAGATTTGAAGTTTACAGCCAATTTGAAAGGAAGAAGGTTGTTTTAAAAATAGTTTTTATTGGGAGAATGGTACGGTGAAGAAAGTACAGATAAAATATACGAGATAAAATGTTAGAAGAATAAATTGCTATGCAAGATGGATAGATAGATTTTTGGCGCAGGCTATTCATGTTCGTCATTCCAAGAATGAACATCTTGTGCCATTCGCTGTATGAATGAAAATGGCTTCTGAATAACACAGCACACAGCCAATTTGAATTGATAGATGGTTGGCGTTGCCACTATTTTGTGGCATTTTTGGTGATAAAAGTGCTGCTCCTTTTTGGCATTACACTAGACAAGATATTGAAAAAATGGTCCAACAAAAACTAGACTAGGGACTTGTTAGCAATATTTCATGAAAACAAAAATAAATTGCGTACAAACAAAAAATGAAGCATTGAAATATGATAAATGAGTAATTGTTCGAGTTCAGGATTTGCTTGTATTCAATTTATTTATGAAACCGGTCCAATATGATGAACAGATTTTGCACTTTCAAACCTACAATTTTTATTTGTTAGAGAAAGACTCAGAATCCGGCATGCAACCGCATAGAAATATGTTTTGGTGCAACCTATCTGTATTCTGTATTTTTATAAAAAAGTTGTCTCCTTTTTATACGATACGGCCCATTATGCTCACTTAGGATTTGGGGTATTATGTAGCATGAACATGACACATATGCATTTTTACTATGAAAAAATACCTATCTGTAAAGTCATATGAAGAGGAGGAGCAGGAAGACGATGAAGGATGTGACATTAAATTGTGAGTGAAAGACAGAGTGACTGAAAGGATCCTTCCACTTCACATGTGTGTTTTTATTTGAACAAGCAGTTTTTGTCCCCTGTTGTTGGCATTGTGACTTGCACTTTTTTGTATGCTTATATGTGTGGTAGTAGTAGAGAAGCAAAGAATACAACAAAATTTAAAAAGCTGTTTGCATAAGCATGCATGCAGAATATATTTTGATAAGGTGGTGTAGAATTAGGATATTTATGTACAATACTTTGGTGGGTGAAACAGAATATTCTTGCAAATAATAATTCCACAAAAAAAGCTTCAAAAACGAAGACAACGAGAAAGGAATCTAAATACAACGGTGGTGTCGATATATGTGTTATAACTATAAGTACTACCTGTCTTCATCTCATAACGTTATGTTTATGGCACTATAAATGAGCAGAATACAGAATGATATAAACTGATATGCAGAAAAGTATGGCATGGCCATGCAGCTAGCCATCATACAAACAAGCCTTTCTCTTTGGTGAAAGAAATAAGAATTCTAATTTTGTCCCATAATAAATTGCTCTTTTCATCCATTTCATTGTTGTCTTCCTTTTGCTTGACTTGAGTGGGAAAGTTTTTGTCAAGCCGGGAATTTTTTCCAGAAATGCTACTTAGTTGGATGCTAACTTTAAAAAGGAAAATGGGATATCTGTTGTTGCTCAAGTTATAAAGTTTAAATAAGGAGGAAGACAGAATGGCAGAAGGTGTAACAAAAAACAGCCAATATAGCAATAATAAATAAATATATGGTTGAAGGAAAAGAAAACCCATACAGGAGAACAAGTACCGATACATTTTCTTTAGTGATTGATAGGCTACCATTATTAGATAAGGATCACGCCAAGGCAGCAAGATGACATACACTAAGTAAAATGGCTGCTTGATAGTCGATTGTAGAAGAAAAAAGAGCCGACAGATTTATTTGTACAACAAGAGTTGTTATACACATAGTAAAGCATATTTACACTGGATAAAGTGAAAGTATGAAACTTATGGTAGTGTGGTGTTTATGAAGATATAGCATAAATTAAGTAGCAAACTACAGCTTTTACATGCTTACATGCTTTTATTAATAAAACAAAACTTATCGAAGCAAATATATGTAACAGGTATATTTTCGGAAGCAAATAATTACCGTGAATTACAATATTTCTGCAATGAGATAATTTAAAATAAATAAATAATTTTCGTAGATAATGCAATATTTAAATGCAATTGTAGTGATTTATCAACCTAAACACACACCCAATTTGCGAAGCCTAATGCGAAAAAAATATTTTCTAGATTTCATTACACTGCTGCAGCAAGCATATGCTGACTAGAGTAATATAAAAGCAAAACACTTGCTATGACAGACTATCACTATGATGACTGCTGACGCATTTATAAGGTATGACTTAAACGTCTTCTGATTTTTCGTCCCAAATGGAGTAAATTTCCTAGTTCTGACAGATATGGCTCAAATATGTGCTGACTGCTGCCATTTAATAACTTATAAATACCATGGATACATTTTGAAAATAACTTAAAAGAATTTCAATTCACAATAAATCGACAATTAGGATAGAATTCAAATGAAACCATGGTAATTTATTTGCGTTTCTGTTGAAGTGAATTATATTTGCTCTACGTATCCCATGTTAGTGCGTACGTAAGAATACGTATACGTAGCTGGTATATCTTTCAAAATGACACAATCGTTCCATTCCTAATGTTTCCTAAAAGTTAAATCTTTCATTTGGAGTACCACATGCCTGTTTGAAAACATAAATGAGTCTTTGGCTGTCCACTTTACTTTTTACTTTAGCCCGATCTATTGTACTGAGTGTCCAATTCCTGAGTAACAATAATGAACAAGAAATCTGTAGCGGTGGCTTGTAGAGTTTCTAATATTATTTAACCCCGCTGCTTTACTGTTTGCTTATATCGTTTGTAATTTTCTTTCGTTTAAAATTATTACTGTAGTTACTTCTTAAGTCATTTAGAGAATTAAGTACAATACAAGCTGAGCATTACATATATATTTACCGTTAGTGAAAGTAAACGTTATAAATGTAAGATAGAGAAATATTTTGTTAGAATGTAATTGAATCCATTACTTATGATTATTAACTTAAAGTTGTATAAATATTTAATAAAAGTAACAAAACAGTAAACATAACATGATAAACTCATTAAGGACGGTATTACTTTTTCATGCGTTCCTTATTAAACATTAATACTGCAAACATGATATTGTTTCAATCCCCTTTATTCAATAATAGAACTCGTTTTCTGTTGATAAACCCTGTTCTAGAAAAGAACGGGCATCTAGAATATTCCAAAGATCCATCAGTTTAAAATCATATCACAATCAAGAAGTTTTAAATTATTTTGAAATTTGAATGAAAAATTGCTCAACCCATATATGATCTAGTTGATCCAAAAATTGATTAATCAAGTCAATTTGAGACGTGGTCTGGCCCTGGCCTACAAAGTTTTATGGAGGTACAAACATCACACCGTTCAGACATAATGAAACATGTTTAAATTGCAAACTATTATAGATTTTAGAGACGTGCGAAAGGGGATAAAATTAATCCAAATCAAAAATTATAAATCATAACTCATTCTTGAAAAAATAACGATTATCCAAATATCGAATTATGAAAACGAGAAAAATTTGAAAGATTTACATGTTTGATGTGTGCTAAAAGCAATACATTTATACGTACAAGCGGACGAACTAAATAATTTGTACATACATTCACTTCCAAAATCCTAGTCGTTCTAATTTGTGGCAAGGATTAAGATTAAAGCGCACAAGTTATCTTTTTCCGACAATATAGACAAAACATACTGTTATGTTGTTCTGACTTAAATACTTAATGTCATTTATGGGCTTCGTAAATAATGCCGAAGTAGGAAATTAAAGTAAGTAATGAAGACAATTTCACATTTTGTACAAAGTGCGTTATTATTATGGCCAAAAGTCCAGCGAGGCAAAGGTAAGCTTCTTATATTTAATTAAGTAATCTAATGATGAGGATGATCTGGAAACCCCAACTGGTTTATAACTTATCTGTGTGAAGCCCATCCGTTAGCATCCCAGTCATCCTAGTATCGCAAAGTTTGGTTATGTGAAGATTTGTATTCCAGTCAACTATATTGTGCATGTGCACACATTTTATTCTACTACCTAGTAATTAAATTCATTGAACTGAAACTGTGATACAAATTCCAATTAAAGGAAACATTACTTGCACCTTAGAATTAAAAGATAAAATTCAATTTGATAGAATCTGATGTTTAAATTGAAGTTTAACACTTTTTTTCTAAATTTTTAATGATTTCACTTTAGGGTACTTAAAAATACGGATTAACTGAGATTCAAAAATCTAGTATGCATAGTTGTGAGTTGTGACATGATATCCACAATGCACACTAACATAGAAAGTCATTATTAGTAAATATTAAGAAACTACATATATAAAGCACAAAAATAGTATAAATTGAAAAACGCAAAAGATGTAATTCAAAAGTTCGCACAACATATCAACGATTTGGCAAAATTTACGTGATAAAAATTACCGGTCAACAGATTATGAATATTTCATTCGTGAAGTTTCCCACATCTACATCGGGATAAAATTACAATGAACTGGAAGATGAATACATTGCCACAACGAAAGTACATAACAAGTTTTTACCCCAGCTCAAAACATATCTCTCTTCAGAAGTTTGCAGACAGACAAGAAAAGTTGAAACGTAGTAGTATCAATGAATAAATTCAAATTACAGATTCGACTTATAACGTAGCGTTTCCTATTCCCAAGTTAGATTTATACATGTCGTTTGTTTGTTTTTGTATCGGATTGCGCTCACGGAAACTCTTATTTTATAGGTACATGCAGGTGCGGCAAACCTATACATCCGGTCCCTTGTCGACTTTGTGTGGAAACATTCATTGGGCTTATTTGTAAACTAACAACAAAGTAATGATTTTATTAAGTTAGTCTGTTCGTCTTTTTGCAATAACGTCAAATTAGATTCGTTTTTGTAAAGCCTAAGCAATAATTGTGTATTATGCATATGTTCATATTTTGATGATATTATAAGTATGTTATAAATTTAAATAATTTCTGCTTTGGAGGAGAAAAATGGAAACTGTATCTTAAATTAAAATTAAATTAAATCGATTTGTCCTTTACTTTTTTGCAATATATGATGTTGTTATATTCTTTGTTCGTTCAGCTACGTAATTAATATGCATTGAACGACTTTATTTTTCTTCGGTTCTATCTCTTCCCCAATCTCATCAGTCTCACTGGAAAGAAGTTTCTTGTGAAATCTGTGTGTAATCTATACTAAAGCACTTGCTTCTTACACTACTTATTCCATGCATTTCTGTCTAATACCAAACCATCTTAATATTATTATAGCTGTTGATCTTTTTGTCAGCGCCGTAGTAAGAAGAGTACACAAACCACCACCATACCACACAGAAAATAGACAAAAAAGTTTCCACGGTTGGTTTGGTGAGAACCTGATACTATAATACCTAGCTCTTCTAACTGCTTTGCCAACAGCAGCATCAATATCAAAAAACCATAATGCATGTACTTGAAACAGTTATTTTCGCCATTTCCCTTCTTTAGAATTGTGTTTTGAAGAGCACTCCATCTTTATGTCGTTGTATCTCCATGCATTCGTCCGACTTTTACACACTTTCTCTCTATTTCTCTCTCTCCCTCTCTTACTCCGCAAGCATACATGATCCAACGCCAGAATCAAACCGAGTCTCATTTCCCTTTTATAGACATTTTAGTTTTTCTTGACGGAATAGAAGACAAAGTTACCTAAAAACTTGTCTAATATATATGTAAAAACGAGACATTTTCTCTGTAGACCAGGAGAAGCGGCAGGGAAGAAGTACGGTTAAAAAGTATTAGAGTACACTTGTACTTTTTCGTCACTATTCACCCGCTGTTAGCAAAACTCGGTTGGATAAAAAAAAGAACAAAGAAACAAACACGAATGGAGGGGGTAGTAGTGCTATTTGAAACACTGAAGATATAAAAAAAGTATAAAGGTTCAATCTTGCTACAAGCAGTTTGGGTTTTTTGCTTTCTTTGACCGTAAGCAAAGTTTCTTGGAAGAATGAATAGTAATTTTGCTACTAGACTTAGCTTTCTAAAAGTAGGTGGTAATTGTGATGATGGAAACATCATGAGGACATAATAATCTATGCGATGGAGTGGTAAAAATGAGATGATGAAGGTATAAAATCATAATTTGGTTTCTGCGAGTATGAAAGCTCTTATTTTTAAACACTTTAGTGTTAGGTAAACAAGAAGTGTATGGAGATTCGCAAAGTTATGAATTCGCTAAAAGCTGGAGCACAAATTTTTGATGGCAAGCATAGGAAGATTTTTATTGATGTCGCTTTAAAAAATGTATAAATAGATATGGATTTTTCATTCTTCTTGCAAAAATATGGAATATACAACAAAATGTTCAGTAAAATAGTTAATACATCAGTCTGTATATCTATAATTATAAATAAATAAACCATTGTTATAATTACAAGAAGTTTGAATCGGAAGTCAGACTTGAGATTCTATTCAAAAGTGAAAGTTCCCTGTGGTCTTATACAAGAGTTTGTAAGAATAGACAGAAAAGCAATACGGACAAACAAATCATGCGCATGGTTGAAAATTCAAAAATTTAACAAATTGGTTTACTGTTGAAAAGGAGTCTATCGTTATCCTTTATATTCTACTTTATCAAGCTTGTGAGGATGCTATACGTTTTTGTGTCCCCCTTTTTAACAATTTTGTTCTCTTTCGGGTTTTACAAAGGAGCAAAAGGGAAAGTAAACAAGGATAGGGAAACGTTGTTTGTACATGTGTGTCTAATAATATGCAACAGTTTGATTCGTCCTTTCCTTTATACTAGGCAAGACCAAGTTTTGCTACAACATCAACATGAAACTGGAGATCTTTCTCATTCTTCCGTGATGAACACTGACGCATAACCATATAGAGAAAAGTTTTGGTGTGTAGGGAGCAAGGAAGCGTACATAATATCAGTATTCCTTTTTATTGTTACAGCTATTTATGTTCTCCATTCTCACACGTAATACTACAAGTGATCGCTATCGCATGGTACGAAGGCGAATAACTTATACGATATGATACGTTACTCATTAAAAGAAAAAATATTTTCCATGTAACGATGTTTATTTTACTTTCAATTCAATTGTTACAAAATAGTTATATATTTTGTTTTGTTTAGCGAAAATACTTCGTTATAAGTAGAGCGCACTCCCCAATCCCAGTTTGCGGACATCAGTCAAGAAAACTTATCGATATGCAAGCAATAACAGGTCAGTTAATGTTCTATTTAATAAAAATGCGATACTATTTTCAGCAAAATTAGCAGGCTTTAAAAATATTGAAATGAAACTTGTTTACCGATGTGTCAGGTAGGTATTAAATAGATACTATAACCTCTCATGTCGACGGAGAAAATCAAAATAATTATTTACAAAGGAAATTCGAGAGCGACCCCTAATTAGATTATCAACAATGTGACGTCACATGATAAACAAATTATACCACATCGAACTAACTTTCACTATGAAGAGTAAGTATGTAAAAATACTAACTAATTGCAAAACGTACCTAATTAGTGTTTCCAGTAAATCACTTGTATGATAGAAATATATTTTGTAAGCATTGGACAGATCCATGCTAAAATATTTGTCTGTTTATTTTTCTACATTCGCACGGTTTTCACATGATTTTAGTTCGACTTATCAGCGTATTTTAACAGGTTAGCTCTGTGGAGAAATAATTACTAAATTACCATTACCATGTGCATGTCCTTTAAAACTGTAGACCTGCCTACAAAATTCTAGGTCATGTGCGTGTACGTCCGAAATTCTATGAGTATTTTTGTTGGTAATGTGTGTGTCAGCCACACTGCGTCCACTCACTGAATCAGAAACGTTTTTTAGTTCGCATCGCATAAGTTAACTCGTTAACAGCGATCGCGGAAACAATGATACATAAATCCTTCGATTCACTATGACATATTCCGTAGTAAAACCGGCGTACCAACCGCCACCATCATACACTACGAGGCTCAATAGCCTAATTTGACGACTAGATGCTTCCTCGATATGCTAACGTCAAATACTATAATCCGGAGAAAGTGACATCCAAAGTGTGCGAGGTGGTCACTTCGTTATGCTTGTCCTTTTTCGTATAAGCGAACGCATGACAAAACGCTCTACTTTTTGCATCCGTATACAACGTATCTTGCTGAATGTGATCTGTCTGAAACTAAAGACAAATCTTTAATCCAGGCTTAGACTTGTCCAGAAGATACAGAAGACGATTTTTCTGTTAGATATATCAAGCGAAAAACAAGTAATAAAAATGCGTCTAAGTATTGCAAGAGCAGTGTGCATGCAGTTTACATTTTACGTTCAGTTACGTTTAGTTGTTCAGTATACGTGGAGCAAAGAACCAAATTAAGTAATCTTCTAAAAATAAACTCAAAATAAGTGTATTCAAATACGACCGATTAAATCTATTTAGGCATAATGTCGATTTTTGTGTTAAATAAATTTACAACAAAAACAGCTTGTTACATTCGAATTCGATTTATTCTTGATTAGAGTGTTTCGTCCCCGTTGTGTGTTTTATGTGAACATTCCTTTTTCTTTACTTTATTGCAACTAAAATCTTACTCTTTTTTGCGAAAAAGGGCAAGGAACAACAAACGAACCAAAGCAACAAATCTTAGTAGAGTAATACTTCAACAAAAATTAATTAACAAAGTTTTATTTTGCATGCACATCTAGGCAAATTATGTTGTTAGGTACCTATACTAAATTAAATGTTCCCAAAATGATTGTATTCTGTGATGGAGTAATGTAATTTTGAATAAAACAATTTAATCTATAAATACATATTATGTACATCAGAAGAAATCAATTTACCTTGAGGATTTATGACAAAGGAGTTCTTAAAGATTCTCATGCAAAGATTTAATTTACTCATCAATTTATGATGATGTCAAAAAGTAAGAAGAAATGAACTCGTTTTGATAAAAGAGAAAATATGTTGAATCAATGCTTTCTTGTACTGATTATTTTGTGAATTGATTCCCAACGGTACTTTCTATATATTTTTGTAGAGTACTGCACGTAAAAGATGTAATGATAGCTTTATTACTTCTAGATATTCATTCGTTCGTCCTCAAAAACTAAAAAAGTTAAATTTTATACATGAAACAAGTTGTTATATTTCTTTTTGATGTAGTAAAATCAGAGAACTTTATATACTCATGTAAAAAAACGGAATGAATTGAAAACGAATTTTTGTAAAGAGACATGCTCGTTATATAAATGTACAAATAACATAATGTGATATATCCGTGTCTGCATGATCTATCACAACGAATCTATCCATCTGGTCTGCAATCTTCTCCAAAAAATATTCTTTATAATTTTCTTTCATTGGCTCTGTTGTGTCCATGCGATGCCATGTGAGAGAGATGTGAAGTAGAGAAGGAAAACTTATGGGTGGTGATGGTGTTTGATGAAGGTTGGCTTTTAGAGAAAAAGTCTACTCTCAACACTCTCCAGCTGAATTTGACAACATCTCTATTTCTTCTTTGCTCTGTATGCGACCTTCTCATTCCCTTCTTGTTCCGTTTTTTAAACTTGTCACTCATCCAACTACTTTCTTTTATGCATAACATATCCTGTGCAATGTATGTATTTACATTGCACGCTTACATCGTCTCTGAACATTATATTATTACCGGAATGGTTTTTATGGCGTTTATTGCATATCCACATGATCATAATAAGTATATCACATCGTACATTTGCGTGTGCATGCATATCAGATTGAGGCATCCTTCAGCCCTATAAACTTTATGGTCTTTCAACCTACAAGTCAAAAAACACACACGAGTGTCTCAGGCTGCATATGCTTTCACCTCTCTTGACAAAAGAAAATAAGTAAGAAATCTCGGTGGCTTGGTAAACACTCAAAAGAAGAGAAAAAGGAGTAATTTTGAAGAGAAGAAAAAAAACTACATACAAGTTTTTGAATTGTAAACGAAAAGAAAAAGTACAAAAATGGCAGAATAAATAAGATCCTTTAGTCACTTTGTTACTTACAGTCAGTCAGTGCATCGCACAATATATGAACAATTGTATACTACCATTCTCTTAAAAAGAGCACGTGTGGCTTGTGTTCATAAAACTTCTTAGAAATCCAAGCTTGCTCGCTCTTCATGATCATCGCGACAGACGATGAAAATAGTTTCAATACTTTTTTATTTTAGAATTTTTCTTGATGTCTGACGGTGTTTGAAAAATGAAAATAAAATAGATGTACTACGGCAAGTAAAGTTAGTAAAAATCTATTTATAAAGCTGTGTTTAATGAGATGCCATCAATCCTTAATTAAAGTATCTTTTAGACTGATTGAAAAAGCATCATGAATCGAAAAGCATTAAATTTATCAATCTAACAAATATTGGTCCGTGTTTGCTTTTCATTTTTTTAAATTCCAGTAAATTCGATAGTGAAAATTAATCGAAATTTGTATTCCCCAGAAATGCTCTTTTGTATCAGTTCTTGCAAGTGCATCATATTGTATCCTTCTCCTTCTTATTTTCTAATTTAAGTCTACATTTACATAATTGATAGCAAATAGAAGACTACAAGTGCGATAATGCTCATTAATTATAAACATTCCCAGATAAAATTGGAAAAATCTAATTTTACTTCAAGAGCATGAAAAAGTAAACAGAAGTAAATACTTTTAAAATAGCATCAGACACGCGTTATCATGTTTTTGCTAATGTATATCTTTGGAGTTCATCGAGTGTTGGCTGTTATGCGATATCAAGCAACCAACATCAAAATCATAAGAGGAACATTCACATTTTCGTAAAGTAGTTTGTTAAAAATAATATTGGAATACATTCATTATATTTATACAAATGTAATTTGTTTATTGTAGCTAATTTATATAGTTAAACTTTTCTATATTAAAACATGAAAAGTTCCTCGAAATTAATGAATCCCGATTCTGTTACATGTATTTAATTTCCAGTGTCAATTTCCAAGTCCCTTTTGCTCTAAAGCTTTTTACGTACTTGTGATATCCAGAAATAAAATTTCACACAATCAACATTGTTCCATACACACTCTGCATAAAATGTTAACAACGCTATTTTTTATGTAGTTTGTTTACTCTAAAGTAAAACGACAACCCTCTCGAGAAAGATACAAAATGTTTTTCAATGATCCTATCACCATCCCACTCGCATTTACACACTTTATTTAAACTAATAATAAAAAATGTTTTTGCTCTTCTGTATCAACCATTGCCACGCATCAAATTCTCCTGCCTACACGATATCCCTGACTACCAAAGGAGAAAGAAGTAGGTAACTAGTACTTCATTTTCAATTGAGTCTCATAAATAAATATACTCAACATAATCACCGTGACGACCATAGAATACACCGTCATTACACCACAGCGTCACGAGTTAAAATGTAAGGATATTCTGTCTGCTATCATTATTTACATTCTCTCACCTTGCAAATCAAACGTGTGTACGTTTCACACGAACAAAAAATGCTTGGGAAAGAACCTTTTCCCCTTTCTGTCTTTTGTAATGTTCTACATGATGTACTATTCATGTGTACAATGTGTAGGTTATCATGTTAGCTTTGATTCTCTGGCATTGCCCTCTTGAACTTTACTTTATGAGACTTACATGACACCATATTTATGATTCTATGGCGCTACTTTATTTTGTTATTATTGTTGCCGTTGCCGACTAACTACTATATTATGTCATGCATAAAAAATACGGCATGTCGTCCTTGTACATAGGTATGTATCTAAGTGAATAAAGGATTTTACAATTTGTACACACTTTGTATCTAGTATCTTGTGATTTGTGATGTTCTTGTATACAAATAAAAAACGAGGTGGTGATGTTGCTACACTGATATATATTAATGATGATAGTGATGAGGGTTTTTTGAAGCTCCTCTCACTTTTTTTTCCTTCGTCATCCATCTGTGCTCTGATAGACTGATAGTCGTTGTGAGCGATAGGGACGAGGAAATTGTATAAATAAATGCAAGTGCGACTACAACATAAATGTTTAACGCTGTTATGAAAACGTTTCTAGTATACAAGCTGGCTTTCTAATAATATGACCAGCGTAGCGTGTAGGTTCGATATAAAAGAGTCCAACAGCGCTTAGTGCATGCCAGTCTTAGACGAATTTTATTAGTCAATCCAAAAGCTTTTATTCGAAATATTACCAATGGAATCAGTATATTTGGGGGTTTAAAAGAATAATTGGAGTTCGTTGAGATTGTTTGTGACGAACTATTCTAATTGAATTCAATTGTAAATATAGTCGAATTCTATTTTTCATCAGACATTTCGCATACAACAAACAAAAAAGTGTAAGCCTTATTCTGAAATCTGAACTGTTTATACAATTCATTACTAAAAATATACCTAGCTATAAAAATACACAACTCCAAACTTTTATTAGTAATTAGCCTAACCAGAAATAACCATAAATTTAGAGTAAAAAGTGCAGCAGTAAGCATAGTCGACTTTTAGAGGTAAAATAAAAAAGCAAACTACATGGCAGTCTTTAATGTAATATTCGACAAATGTTCGACTAAAAATTTCGGTTCGAAAAAATCTATCAAGACAAAAATGTACTAAATAGCAGCCGACTCTATTACAGTGTCCCTACGTGTACATGCATATGCTCCGCTCTATCAGCGTTACTCCGAAAATAGAAGTGAAAGGGAGAGAAGCAGATATAAAGGTAGTTCCCTCCAACTTTAACAGTTTAGTTGAAATCGGGAGTCGTACGCTGGTACTACTGCTGACTGAGCTGGCTGCTTGTTTGTAACGCATTGTAAGGAAAAAGACGGTTTTATGCTTGAGTGTTTTAGATAAACGCAGACACTGAGAAAAGGTAAAAAATACAAATAAACTGTGCAAGAGTTTCCTCTTTAGAAAAACGATGTTGTTGATGTTATTTTGTAGCTGCGTCGTTAAGAACTGAACTAAAGAGTTATACAACCGTCACTACACCATTACTGTTGCTGTTTTTGTTGTGTTTCGTTGTGAAATGTGGAGGAAAAGTACAGAAAAGTGATATTGTAGTAAAATATTGAGAAGCCAAAATGAGAGAAAAGGGACAGAAAAGCAGGAGCGAAAAAAGGATGAATTGCAAGCGATGAAGTACATTACAAAAACTTGGGCAAAGGAATCTACGAGCTGTTCTACTACCAGAATTACTTTACTATCTAAAGCGTGTATCCCTTCCGGCTCACTAGCAGACTTTGACATTGGCCTGTAAACTTTGAATCAGAGATAGAGAGTGAAAGAAAACTTCTTGGTCTGTATGAAAAGTGAGTTATGTTTGGTGTGTGAAGGGAATAATTTCCACCATGCCCGTTGAGCGTTGTAAAGCACAGCGAAGCAAGCAGCAGTCAGACAGTCAAGCAAAAAAAAGCGTACACACAAGAACATCACATACTTGTTGTATATAACCAAAACAGACATTATCATTATGGAGAAGGAAATGTCGAAGAAATTGCTTAATTTGTTTGTAGTCGTTTGGCTGTAAGTATATTTTTAATCATTAAAAAAGTTTATAACGAGAGAGAAATCGGCGAAAAAAATTGGAATTGGAGGAAAGATACTATTTCCAAAAAAAACAGTTTGTGTTTGTATGCAGTATACAAATTTGTGTAACACACATGAACACAAGTAAAAATCTTGACTATGAACATGTAAAAGAACTGAATGATACTTTGACTTTCAAATATAAGCAGTGCACAAGTTAGGAGGAAAGTTTATCACATTTGAACGTTTGAACTTTATAATGTGCGAGTGATAAGGGCGGATAAAAATATTTTATTCACTAGATGAATACATAGCGCGGGATTTGATTGCATGCTTCCTCATCATAATCATCATATTGTGCCATTCTGTGATGATGATGTTCTTGTAGTAGATAACTATGAGATGGTGCCATGTTCTTGTAGTTTATAGAGATGTTGCTGCTGATGATGATGGTAGAAGTGTGAGTTTTGTGACTGGGAAGTGAAAGTTAAGTGCACAAGGGGGAAAGTACTTTGCTTTGCTTTCACCAAAATTTTACCACATAACACAGCACACTCAATGCATAAGCACACATGGAGAACAGAACAGAATCATTCAAAATTATTTTGACGGACTTGACTTTCCCATCAAATTGCGGTAAAAATCTAGCTCTCGCTTCTCTCTCTCTCTTTCTGTTGGCTTCTCTGTTTTTGATGTTTGGTGATGAAATTTAATTTCACAACCAGACTTACGATAGAAAACAAGAAAGGGGAAAAGAAAAGTACGTGGAAATATTTTTTATTCCTAGTTGTGTGACAACTGCAAACTTTTACAAAACAAAAATATATTTGGTATAATATTTTTTAAAACATCTTTATTTATATCTTCGTTTGTAGACGTATTGTCATTCATCCAGTTTCAGTTGGTAAATTAAGACATGAACATTTTATACATTGCCCCGTAATATTGAAATGAATTCCTTAGCGTAAAATGTTATAAAAAATATTTGTCTCTGTGATCATTATTACCACTAGTATAAAAGCCAAAGCTGATGACTATGCGTTCTTTGTATATGAACGTTATTTGTCATCCACCCTTTCACTCCTTTCCCCTTTCTCCGTTAGTCAAAGTGATGTTTTTGGATTTTAATATAAATGTTTCTAGAGTAGCTTATGTATATTATGAGCTGAATGGAAGACAGACGTGAACGGAATACTAAAACGAGGATATTGAGTGTGTATATGAGCGATGGACAGATTTCTAATCTCTGTGCTTTTTCTCAACATGTAATACAATACAATGATAATTTTATTAGGAAGACGACTCATATGCGTTATAAAATGAGCTCATGAATAAAGTTAGTGTGATGATGACATGATATTATTGCTGTACTATAAAATGTAAGACAGAAAAAATATTTTATCATTCGTTCTTTGTTCATGAGGAAAAGTGCAAAAGTAACCGCTAGCTTGGAATGAAAGCTGGGAAAAAGTAGTAGCAAGCAATATAGTAGTAAAAGTTTGCAACTCATCTGACAATGAACTATATAAGACAAGTGGGGAAAGGGTAGTAAACCGCAATACTTCATTCACTTGGTTCATATATCTTTTTCCTCAGCTACAGAAACGAGCTCAGTTTGCTGCAGCAGTACCAGCAAAAAAACGAATAGGAACATCAGCACCGCCGCCACCACCACCACCGTCATCAACAGCAGCAGTGTGTGTTTGTTGTGTGTTTTGTGTGTGTGTATGGAACTGAAATTTATTTACAGTACCATTTCCGGAGAAAACAACAATGCCCCTGGCAGAATTATGATTTTGAATATTTGCTATATATGTGTGGGAAAATGAATTTTATGTAAAAATAAGTACAGAATATATAAGTTGTTGGTTAGGAGAGAAATGTGTAAACCAGAGACCCCAGCAGCAATGGGAGCATCATCGTGATCATCACCACTGCTGATGGTGATTCGTAGTAGTAGAGGTAGAACTTGTAGTGTTGCTGTTTTAATGTAATTTAGTGTGCATGACCAGAGGAGCTTCACAAGAAAGAAAAGTCAGTGCAAGAGAGAAAGAGAGAATAATCATCATCTCATAAAACCAACAATCACCATCGTGTATCATCGTCATAATATTTATTCAAAAAAAAGAGCAAGAGAAAGAAAAAGGAAGACAGCATAACCAAAAAGCTTACAGTATGCATAAAAGAAAAAAAGTCATATAATATTCTACAATGAGATATATGAATTTGAATGTGTGTGCTAATAGTATGCATGTGTAGGAGTAACTTTAATGTGTCACCATTAACAACGCCGACGAAACTAGTTCATCACCAACCCGGCCACATTGTGATATTTATATGTTGTGTACTCTGCTTATGAAGTTTTGTGGGATTGGGAAGGAAAGTGTGCTGGAAGAAATGAGCGAGTCTACGAACCGAATGTTTTCACAGAATTGTTTGATTAATTTCTTGTCATGAGTTGAATATATTTCCGCAAGTAGTGAATAGAGGATATGAATTCTAACAAGTACTATGCATAATATATGATTATTTAACGAACTGTGTAACATTTTGTACAGCAACAACAATATACATATATTTGTACTACTCGAATAGCTTTAAATTCACTATCATCTATGCTGCCCAATCTATTTCAGAACTTCAAAGCGCAAAATTTTGTTATAACCGGAAGTAGAACACTTGTGATGGGATACAAACATAGTAAAACGCCAGTAGCAGGGTGATTTCTTGGACTCAAGCGGTTGTTGGATTTTCTAAATAAGTGCTTTGCAGTTTGCAGTCAGTGTTCCTACTTGAATTGTTCAAAAAGGTACGAAGGAAAGCGTATATATATTTTGAAATGTATACAATACGCTTATAATTTCTTACAACGCTTTCTTTGGTATACTTTATCCTAATATATGTAAACACGTAGAATAGATTGACAAAAGTAAGAGTCAATATATTTCTTAATACTTTGCAGTAGAAAAATCCACACAGATAATATATTTTAATATAAAAGTATACAGTTGTCTAATCACCCTGCAAAAAAACTGCTACATAGTTTTTTCAGGCTTTCATCGAAGTTTATTGTCATCATGATTGAATACATGCGACACCTGCCAACTATGCAAGTGTGAAGTCATTGTTCACCTGTTTAATCTAATAATTTTTTTCTTCTCTAGTTCCTCTTCTTTCCATGTTCACGTCTCAATATCCGAACTCATTTCGTATCGTGTTCATCTCAATCTGCGTGTTCGACACACCACACCAGAGCAAACCATTTTTAACAGGACAGAGAAAGTGAATCCTTCTGCTACGCTACGAGCTTGTACATTAAGTGGTACCGCAGCTTCTCTCGTCGAGACAAAGCCGACATCCAATACATACCCTTCTTCCCATATCGTCTTATCACCTTCATTATCTTATTCCATATGTGATGAAGACTAGAGGAGCAGAGGAACAGCTGCCACCATCACATCCTATCGCTGTCGACGCTCTCTCGTCATCAAACTCTTCTTCTTGTACTACTTTTCATTTCACTTTTTGTTATTCACCCCTGCAGCCTGCTTATCCAAATAGTACAAGGATACAAACCAAAACCAGCACACATACATCTTTTTTTTTTTCTTTTTTCTCCTCTTCATTCTGTCGTCGCCAATGCTGCTGTGCTGATACAATTTCTATCATCATCATCCTCTCACCATCACGTTACTTGTGTGTGTAATATACCAACTACAGATTCTATCTTTTTTCATTTTCGACTACTACCTACCACCACCACTACTATCCCCTGCTGCTTTTCTACAACTATTACCCAGTTGGTATGTCAAAATGTACGTTTGCTACTTTTTATTTCTCTACCTAACTAACTACCAATAAATACATACTACCTCTTCTCTTATAATAGTGCCACGTTTTGCAAGAAAGAAAAGAAGCAATCGCAACAAAGACAACTGCTCTTGTTTTTCTCTTTTCTCTCAATCTCTCTCTTTTCTTTCGATGAAATATTAAGAGTAACGATGAAATGACTAGTTCTATTATGACTATTATAGAGAGGCAGTTGCATTACTTGTGAACGTGATGCTGCTTCTGTCTTACTGCAAGCAACTAGGAGAAAAGGGTTTACTATTTTTGTTACAAAGCAAGAAGAAGAAAGCATTACCCACCACCACCAGTACCACCACGCGACGCGTTTGTACTTTCTACTACATATATTGAATTTCCTACTACAAGCACAATAAGCAAAAAAAGGGGGCTTGCAAAACGCGACTCTCTCCTCATCGTCATCTTACTTTTTTCCTCTTCTTCATCTGTTAGTGCCATTTCAATTCTTTTTTCCACTTCTTTATACTACCATAGCTTTGTATTACTATACTGCTGTGCTGGTGTATTGGAATTCACTCATCCGTTTTGGATCAATCAAAGCTAAAGAGGAGCACACACAGTGCAATAGTATTTTAGAATAGTGAGTGAGAGAAAAGAGGGAAAATAGAAAATGTCATGAGATTCTTCTTCTTCTTGTTTAGTTACTAAGTCTCGCTCTATTTTTTCTACTATTCCTCAATTCCTCTTTCAATACAACGCAAGCAACTCGTTTCATTCGTATAATACTTACATCTGTACAATCACAACCGTCACCAGAGATATTTTGAATTTTGTGAATATGTTATTCAAAGCCACACAAGAATTACCATACATGTTCATAGTATGTATTTGGTTAGTATGCATATGCGTTACTGTTACACTCTTGTCCTCCTTGGTACATGGTGATGGCGTTACGACATAATGCTGTAATGTTTAATAGCACCACCACTACTCTTTTACAAGCGCCACGTCTCCACTAACGAACGTAGAGATATGCCATACAACGACAACAGTAACAAGAGAAGGCAGAAAAGAAAAGTGAAATGGAAAAAGGAGAAAATCAAACACCTGGAACGGAATCGGCCTTGACAGATATTAAGCTTTTCTTCATGTGCGGCATGCATATACAAATAATGCTAAACAAACGAGCACATAAATTATACTACAAACGTTTTCTTGTTCTGTCATTATCCTTGTCAGCATCAATAATATGAGTAAGTTGTTGAAAAGTAAAGTGTTTCAAGAAAAAAATATGTACTGATATTTGTAAATAATCTTAAATATTAATGGTGATATGAAAATGAATGACAACGTATGTATTTTCAAAGAAAAATTGAAAAAGATAATTGATTGATGACATTTTTTCCTACACAACAAACGTATAATCACCACACTGTTGTCGTATTCATCATACACTATATACATAATCAGAAAAAATTGTAGCCATTATGAAGACAAGAAAAGGTTATCGTGAAAATTTGTCGTTGGATTTGAAGCAACCGCAGCAGCAGCAGTCGTAGTTGTAACAAAAGGCATTCCTCATGTTGAAATTTCGTCGACGTCGAAAAAAGAAGAATACGCTTACTTCCTTAACAAAACTGATGATGCTACTACAGATGGTCTTGAATGTTAAGAGCCACTAAAGGGTTTAGAAACACACTCTAGTCGTAAATATTTTTCTCTTATACGATGTGATATGCATATAATAGATACATAGATACATAGAATTATTAAAGATGTAAAAAAATGGAATGCGGAAAAGCTTTAGATTTTAAGATGATGTGGATTTTAAAAAGCGTTGTAGCACTGCCGTCACTTAATAAAAACATTCATTCGAAAAGCTCATATAGTTTAAGTGTACTTTTTAACAATGCCAGGAAATTGAAGAGATGTAAAAAATTTAGAGTGACTAGAAATAATGATTAGGTATAGGGTTGATGGTTGATGATGATAAATATAAAAATGGTACGATGTGTTATGAAATTGTCATAACACGAATATAAGAAAGAAAGGGCACATTTAAAAATAATATGCATTCATGACCGATGATAACATTAATACGTACCCTGGTACAAGTAGGCTAGCGGGAGTGAAGCGTTGTGCTAGTGAAAAGGTGAGACGGGGAGTTGGAGGAGGTGGTGTTGGAGGTGAACACTCAATAATATCAATAAGGCAAGCTGCTTCAGTTCGATCTATAGCACTGCAAGAAGCTCTACAACACCCGCTGCCACCACTACATCTGCCACCTCCACTTTCATCATCATCACTTCCTGTGATATCAACGGTGCAAAGGAAAAGTTGGAGTGGGGTTCCTACTACCATAACTGCAAGTGATAGAAGATACCCTACGAATAGTGCTTGTCGTTTGGGAAGTAGCACCAGCAGTTTTGTGAATGCTGCCACCGCATTTGAAGGGAAAATGGAAATGGATGAGATGGGAGCGATTGGAGGAGTCATGCAGGGTCAACCACAACAAGTTAGTGGGGGCCAAGTGCGCTATTTTCAAGCTCTAATAGATCGAACCTCTGATTTGCAGGTAGGAAAAAAATGGAAAAGCTAATAATTGAAAAAAATAATGTTTTGTATTCTAAAAATAACTTTATTACGCATACACATTCATGGTATAAAATTCGGAAATATGATTGCAAATGTTTTTCTGTATCCATCAACAAATGAATTTGTAGAACATAACTTTTCATGTTGTTTTCTCCATTTCATTATAATTTCATCAAATATATTCACTTTTTGTTGATCACAAAGATGAATCACATTTTGCACTCAACTCGGTCATTGATCTCAACGTAATAAATAAACTTAGCAGAACAGTGAATAGAGGCCACATAGACATGCCTGCTTTTGGGTACTACTTCTAGAAAGGTTCTCTTCGACTTTTCCACCGTCTTATTACTACTGCTGCTATTATTACTACTGTATTGTATTCTTTTTTGTTTCCCTTGTTTCCATCCTCAACTACCACAAACGAAACCTCCCCACTCAGAGTCCATTCTAAATAGTACTTCTCTGATGACAATATTATATTTGGGGAAATGATTTATGAGGTGGGAGTAGAGGCGGAAACAGTGTCTCATACACATTCCCATATAGCAACATATGCCGGACGAGGCTGACAGTGAAAACGGGCTACTAAAGGGAAAAACATATACTGACCGTTTCCATATTTTTGGAAAGTGTTAACTAGTATTTAGGTGGTGATGATGATAATATGTCTGTAATATGTACAACCATTGGTTGTAGACAGAAAAAATAATGATGATCATCATTACAGATGAGAGCAACCACCAGCAATTTCTGCAGTGGTTACTTTGAGTTTCGTGCCAGTACTGCTTTATTTCATTTTGTCTCACAAATAATGTGTAGTAAAAGGCCATTATCATTGTGATATTATGAGTAAGAGGCATATTATGCGTTTAACGTTTCTTTTCTTCTCACACATTTAGTCATTTCTCTGATATGAACTACACACCCAAACAATATGGCCGTATAGGTAATAATGGAAAGGGGAAATTGTTCATTTTCTGGCTTGGAAAAAGCATTTTCATAGTCTTTCTGTGTTAGCATGCATAAATAACAGGGGAACAAGAGTACAACTACTTGTAGAACATTTTACTATCACAGTCGTCAGTGTCATTGTCATAAGGTAGGAAATTTTCTTCCATTTTTATTACAAGTAGTACTTCTCTCTCGACTGAAGTGATGCAAAGGTAGGAAATATGCTATTTTATAAAGCATCTAACAGAGGCCAAATAAATGAATTGAATGCAGTAGTAATGATCATGGTGACTTCTTGTATGCATTTGTATTTCCCTTTTTAGCACAATTTATATTACTAATATATTAGCATGTAATGACATAATAACAAGTTTATATAATAAAATATATGCAAGCATATGTTTCCATAAAAGTTTATGACGATATGGCATTGAATATTTTATGAGTGAGGATTCATAAATTCTTTTTAATATCTTCCCATTACTAATATCATCATCACATTCATGTATTTTTTCATTCTGGAAAGCATATTACTATACTTACTACATTGTATGCAATGAGAGTAAAACATGCAATAATACGATTACGTGGGGCATATAAAAGAGATATGTTCTCTAACATCAGTGGACTTAAACATTATATCCATTCACTATCATCGCGGCTCAAATGGCTAGCTTACACCACCATCTTAGAACTTTCATTCTTTTTACGTGTTAGTGACGATGAAGATATTTCTTTCTCCTCAAGTGCTCAACTACCCTCTTCCACTTTTTGTTCTTTATTATGTATGCTTGTGATGCTACACTTTTTTTTAGCGGAGGATCGACTTGTTAGAAAGCCGCATGCCGGATTGGAACTGGGCCGAAGAGTGCGAGACTGAGAAATGGGCAACGTGGTGGCGAAATACCGTCTGCAGAGTGACTGCTTTCATTATCTATAACTTTATTCTATGCCTTGTTTCTGGTGTTCTCAGCATTTACTGGTTAGTTGAAGTTTATTAGAAGAAAAAAAGCTTTTAATTTCAAAGATGTAAATTAGTCAAAAGTACACAGAGTTCAATTTTTACTCATTTATATAGGCACCTAATGCGTAGCCTGTTTCTACATAGAAGTGACAAAGAACGAACCAATGATCGCGCCAACATTGCCTTACTTATACTGTAAGCTAACAGTTTAAAAGCTTCCCTTGACACACTTTCTTACAACAAATTAAAAACTGATATAAATACATACATATTTTTGTCCCATTTTTTAGCTTCGTCAAAATCGTATCCTGGTACTGTGGTAGAAAAGTACATACGGGAAGGATACTTACATGGGCCCTCATAATTGTGGATGTACGATTATTTAATATCCATTCAAACATTAAATGTTCGTGCAAAATACTCATACTTAATATATATTTTAAATTTGATTTTTTATGTGCAGGGGTTGACAACAGCTTTTGTATATAACGCTGGAATGTATAGTATCAGTGAAAAGGTCAATATGGAGATTGTTTACCCCTTGCTCATTGCAGCGCCTCAAATACTTCTTTATGCAGCGATTCTGCTTCGCGTAGGGGTAAGTACTAATCAAATATCGCAACAAAATTTGTTTCAATAATTTACACAGAAAGTATATTTGTATCAGCTTTATATTATTCCGATATGTGATTTTATAAAAAAATATGAGTGAGGTCAAAGATACGTTGATTTATTGATTTGTTGTACATTATAAATAACTCTCGAAAATGTATTGTTTTTGCCGAAAAGGAAAAGTGAGACTTGGGTACACTCTAATTATACGTTGTCAGCATACTTCACAAGAAGCCAAATCGTTTTTTTATGTTCACGCACTTCGCTCCTCTTGTAATAAACACTGAGAATGAACACAATATCAAAAATGCAACAACGACGAAGACAACTTTGTGAACAACAAAAGCTCAGCTTAGGGGCTTCAGTTGATTGAATGGGCAAGGAGTCGTGAACCACTCATTTTCTACATGTTGTTTTAAATATTTTTACTATAGATTCGACTTACTCTCCGAAGTCGGAAACTTGGTGTGAAAAGGCTTCCCTTTGTTCTTGCCATTCTTCAATCAATCGTCTTGCTTTTAGTTTTCGCTATCAAATCACGCAAAGGAAGTTTAGTGGAAAATCGTGATCTATTCCTCCATGGGTTGGCTGGAACAGTTTGCGGAATGCTCATTACTTTGGTAAGTTCCCACTCTAAAATCTTTGTTACTTTTCTAATATGTATATGTCTTTATGTTGGAAAGAAAAGACTCAAGTATTTATTTGCACTTCACATCTTCTATTTTCGTCTTTGTCATATTAAGCATGTACATATGTATATGTATGCATATTTATCTTATATCAACATACACATATGGATATAGACGTGTCATTGACATGAAAAGAATAGCTGGAAACGTGATGAAAAATGTTCCCGTTAGTGTACATATTAAACACTGTGTTCGCTAAACAATGGATCATTTGATCTTCGAGTTTCATAAGAACTTCATACCCCCAAAACAAGTGCTAGCACTCGAATGGAAATGCAACTTAAGGAATATATTATGTATGTATGTGAGAGTAAATTATATATTAATTTAGGCAAAAGAATTTGTAACTTGGTATATTCCGTAACCTGTCAACTGTCAATTCCAAAACGTTATAACACCTACAACTCCGTCAGTATACATGTTATTATATAGATAACATCATAACAAGAGTAATATGTAATCAAAAATATTTTACACATACATATCTTTCAATAATTTCTCAAGGGAATGGATATTGTATGTTCCACCTGTAATTGGTCTACTATTTACCTAACGAGCATAACTTATAAAGTAACCTCTTAGATTCCAAAAAGAAAGTTTTATTTCTTGTCAAAATTGTATATGAAAAAGTTTGCAAGTTTCTCTAAATGATAATTGGTTGATTGAACCTGAATTAAATTATGTCACAATTCAGTCAAATTATCCCAGATGATTACGAATAACAAAGATATGTGAATAAACTTTAAACTGATACCATTGGTTCTTCAAACAGCAAATAATGATTACACTTTAGTTCCGAAAGGTGAAAACCCTTATTTTTCCATCATTTTCAAGTCTTAAAATGTATGTAATGTCGAAAGAAATGATACTTCAGTTCAGACTTCAGACATATTTGTGTTATATTATTTTAACTCAATAAGAACATATAGAAATGCTAATAAGCGATTCAGACGAACAGAAGTGTCGAAAAATATTATGATGATGGGAGAATCTTCCTATGCTTCGTATCACAACTTTAAACTTTTTTTTTGCACAATATAGCAGCAGAATATGTATATAGATGTACACCTTATACGCTTGTAAGATCAGGTAGTTTGATTCAATAATAATTTCATCCAAAACGTTGACAGTTTTCTGTCTAAAAGTATAGGCAGCTAAAAGATAATACTTTTCCCCATTACCCCATAAAACTTTTCATGTTTCAAGTCTCCATCATCCTATTAAAATTATTAACGGTAGTGGTGATGGAAGCACACGTCTAATTTGATATTTCAACTTGTTCTCTCCCATTTTAGCCAATCAAATTAAGCAACTTTTCTGTGTACTTTGAAAAGTTTAAAGATTATCGTCAACCGACCGTCGTCATCATTATCATCATGATTGTGAAATATTACGTTATGTGGGGCCGTTTTGCAAAGGAGAAAAAGTTGTTTGTCATGTTAGCTTATTCTTACGACCGTTTCTCAAAAAAGCACCTAGTCAAGTCAACAATATCGTTATACCTCTTCACAATGTGTTCATAGGCACGAATCGCATAAGTGTTGTAACTACTTTAAAAACTAAAATGTATTTTCCACTTGGTGTACTTTTCTGTCACTTTAACAGGGAATGGCCTGCTACATTGTGTCACGCCTTCAAGATAAGCTTGTGAGCGAAAACGTGCGTGAAGTGATCAGCATGTATTCGCTTGCCCGAAGGGCGGATGCCCCATCCGATCTAATGATGATGCCTCCATGTGAGCTTGACCCTGGTGGAGTTGGTGTTGTGTAGTGAGTAGAATTTTTGGTACCAAACGCCTCGTCGAAAAAAAACTTGTCCAGTCGTCGTATCATTGGTGTACTTTCAAAAATATACTATATAACAAAAATAATATATATAAATAATATACATACATATTTGTAAAAACGAATCGAGTGAGTAATATAAAAATCTCAAGTAATTACTACACAAATAGAACAATCATTCATTATTAATGTTTATTTTATGGAAATTATTTTCTTTTCTTTTTCTGCTAAACGCAAGATATAGTTTTATGGTGCTAAAAAGTCTTATTTCCAATAATTGATTACGAAATACTTTTTAACATACAGATTTTCAAATAAGGTTAGGATTGGCATATATGGTGATTTACTAAAGGATGGAAAGGGCATTGAGAAAGAGCTGTTTTGTAAAATTAGCGTAAGTTTTGATTTTGCAACATATTTTTTACAATGAAACTACTTAAGTTGTGCTACACATTTACCACTACTAGAATAATCACGGAACATGAGTCAATAAGTTCAGC
Source organism: Entomobrya multifasciata (assembly GCA_034693345.1). Lineage (NCBI taxonomy): Eukaryota > Metazoa > Arthropoda > Collembola > Entomobryomorpha > Entomobryidae > Entomobrya > Entomobrya multifasciata. The sequence continues at coordinate 46,609 of JAQFXM010000342.1, forward strand.
AAGTTTCACGGACATGACAGTCTCATGAAGATAAAGTTGTAAAGCTTTTCACCAAAAGCATCTCACAAAAATAGCATTGGCACATATATACTTGTTGCACATCATGAAACACGACGTCGGTCTATGATATAATTCATGAATTGCCAGAATCAAATAAATTAAAATTTTCATAAATTTTCGGACACAGTCAACAATGAAATAAATTATTACACTTCAAGTTCTTCCGGAAATGTATAAACTCAATTTATCTTATTCAGAGAATAACAAAAAAAAGCCAGAATTTAATTATTTAATTGCCTCCTATACTCGTTAATATTTCAAATTGTGTTCGCTCAAATTATACTTTCATGAGTAAAATACATGTTTTGTAACTTTATTTTATTTGTAAAGACTTTGTATATATTATGCACGAATAACAGCAAAACTAATTATAATCGCGACAGCTCATTTGACATTCCATCAAAGGCACGACAAGCTTGAGTTTCTACCATATCATTACGAAACAACCGAATTTCGACAATATAGAATTCGAGAAATATGTTAATTAAGAAAAAAATATGTGATTATATTCGGTTAATAATTATTTATAGTTTTCATTCATTTCTGTTTGAAAAACGTTGTTTTTGTAATTCTGTTGAACAAACTGAACTTTAAAATGTGTATTAAAAAGTTACAAATGCTAACCAACCAATAATGACAAAAAATGAACATAAATATATTTATTCACATTTTCGTGCTAAATTTTTACACGTGAATTTCCGAAAATAAAATCGCACAACCAATTCGCACGTTTCAACTAAAAATAGTTCTATTTGACAAAAAAAATGGTAAATAAAGGAGAAAGTATACTTTTAGAGTTGAATCAGTTTTCTTTGCATTTAGGATGAACAAAGCTATAATAATTTTCCCGTGATATCGAAATAGACCTCTCCGCTCCATACAAATCTTATTCATCGTAGTAATTTTTAATAGCGCCTTTTGCACATCGTTTCGGTATAAAGAGTAGTACCTATTTTTTTCGATACGTTTAGAAATACATCTGCTACACAAACTTGGTCTGCTGGTAGAGATTTTAGATAAAAAATGTGTCTTTTCTTTCAGTTTCTATCATCAAATTGAATTGACTCAAACTTACAGCTTTTTCCCCATCATAGACAGGGAGAGAGATAGAGAAGAGGAAGAGAACACCGAAGAAAAACTGTTGGTAAGTAAGTCTAAACTGGAAAAGAAATATACGGCAACTAACAGGAGGCAACTTTCACCAAAAAAATCCTTCCTTCCTCCTACAACAAATTATACGACGCAATTACGCTGAGAATCAATGAAGCGCAACAGAGTAGAGAGATGAGTTACGGCAAGTGTACGTGAAGAATACGCTGAGATATAAAAGAAAAGCTAAAACAAACATGGGAATTCTTACAACGTGGTATCTTGTGTGTAATAGGTTTACTCGGGTTTAAATCCCGGATCGTATTTGGTACATTGTCAATTCGGTCTTCAAGAATTTCTAAGCCCGAGAAAAGGCATAAATTTAAACTAAAATTCTTTAACTACATATAAAAACGTAACGTGGAGCTTGTTATGTCTAGGTTCTTGATCATCATCCCAGTCGTCGATGTCACTGAAGCAGCAGTTGATGTTTTTGTGATTGTGCAATAACAACTTTCTTCACATCACAATCTACACCGTATATTTTAGACAACTACTGGTGTGTGTATATCTTTTGTATGATTGCTTTCGCATTTAATCTTGCACTGATGCAGCAGCTATCTAGAAACAAAAAGTGATACAGATGGAGAAATGACTTGAGGTTTGATTAAACATAAGTGATCAGTGCTCAGTTCTTATTTAAAATAACATTCTCACAGATTTTTCGTTATGAAGAGACACACAGTGTCAAAAATGCTTGTCTACAATATCTTAATATTTACAAAAAAATATTCATGTTGAAACTGTTTACTTCACTCAAATTAATTCAACTGTAAAGTTTATGTTTCAGATGTTTATCTACTGCAATGATCCTGGTCTGATTTAACGTTTGTACTGATTTTTTTAATTGATGGAATTCGTTTGTCGGCCAAGCAAGAACAAAGGAGCTTATTCCGATTTTTCTACGATGCATCTATTTTACTGTATTCGGTAAAACTTGTAAAACTTTGATTTGGTACCTTGTACAGCTTTATACAAGGTATTTAATATAGAACGTATATAAATGGATGAATTATCCAGGATAAATGTGTTAGCATGAAATACTGTCACATCCTGTACGGAATTAACGGCTCACAAAACCAGGTATTTACACATGACAAGTATGACTATCAAACTATAATTTATGCAACACACACACTTTTGCACGACCTTGTATAATCAATTTCCTCGACAGAGCAACCATCAACCATGGAAAAGTAGCGAAATCTATTCGTGTGAACTGAAACGAGTTTGAAATGCTGTACCAATGTAGTATAAGTGACTCACATGTTAGCATGAGCTCATGCGGAAAAGTTGTAATCTCGTTAATGAATCATAAGAACTTTCGGATTTCCTTTCTACATGCTTTCATTACTCCCTAACCTTTTCCATCATCCATTTATATCTATATGATTGTACTCCTTGTAGTAATTGGCGGAGATGACCTTTTTTGTTTTTCGTTTTTCTCGTTTTTCTCTAAATACAAATACACTTGTGCTTCTACTCCATGTTTGATGTCAAAGTATAATTTACGAGAATATGTACATTTTAAGAATTGTGAAAGCTAATAGCATTTACAGCTTTCGTTTCTCACAATTAACCTACTATTTGATAATCGTGTATGGCAATCATCACAGAGAAAACAAGCTGTCATACACTTAACATTTCAACATTTTTATACACAACGCGGCTTTCCCCTTATTTATCCAACTCCTTCTAAGTTCTAATCATTCAAAAAAGGCTTATCTATGAAAACTGATGTAAATTAAGACTATTTATTTAGATAAGATATATCAATATCAGTTTGGTTCTGCTTTCACCATCAAGATCAAACTATTTATAATGGATTGTATCTGCGACCTCCAATTTTGTAGTATGTATTAAGCACACGCTTTATACAGTGACTTTGAAAATGCAAGTAACGTAGATGTAAATATTGTTTGAAAAATGTGATGTTGTTTTTTTGTACTACGTGTCCATTCTCGATAATCAGTGATTTGATTAGTTAGATATGATATATCTGCGAGTATGCGTGTGTGTATCAATTATGCTGCATTTTAAGTACACATGGTGGTCTTGCAAAAAGTCTTACAATGTTTTGTACAAATTCAGTTTAAGCGTGCTTTATCAAAAATTCTCTTGTAGCAGCATAATAAATGGCAATGAAGGTAAACGTCTTTTTCAGACAACAAATATACATTCATATTTTGAAGAAATGGATAATCAAAACACATGCTTGTATCACTTTTTATATTATGCGGGTACCCATCGACAATGAAGCATGGTAATGATCAGTGTTTTGTACGCAAACTTAATGCATGTACATATCTATTCGTAAATGCCAAGTGCGGTGCGGCAGTTTCTTTTGAGCCCATCTTCTATTGGCGGTGTTGCGTGCACAGCATACGGCATTTTTTGCAAAAAAAAACAGAAGTTTTTTATCTCTTGAGTTAAGTAGATAGATACACAAAAGACTAAAAAGCCCGCAAACAAGGTTCTCTGAGAGGACTCGAAGCAAAAAGGAGATTGTACAGATTGGGCGGATGTGCACACAATAATAGTGCAGTTAAGATCTATCAAGAGAAAACAGCATTACTAGTACTTACATTATACAAAATATTATAGTACTTTGTTGTGCATGTCTGTTTTTGAACTAATATGACAAAGGTTGTAAAAGGTTGTTGTTCTCTACTGTTTTAAATAAAAGCATATATGAAACGAGCTTTTTAAATTTATTTTCGCTTTTGTATTGCTAAACAGAAGAAAAAAGAAATAGGATGATAAACATACTGTAAAGGTGAACATATGCTGTCTTGCCTTTTCTTTCGCCAACTTGTGCAAATGGCAAAATTTTGAGAAGTTAAAGAAAGTAGCAGTTGGTTGGGAAAATCCTGATATTTTACCCATGACAAAAACTGTCATTATCATCAGCGCAAAACAAGGAACAACAAAAAAAATTACTCAATCGGCAAACGCATAGAAGTGAAAGTGAGAAACTGAGAGACGGCACGGAAAAAATCACCAACGAAAGGAACAGATATATTCCTGGTAGTAGATATATTCTTGAATTCCCTACCTAATTGTTGAGAGCATTAAAGTTGTATATAGACAATTTGTACAAATGTATATATAATTCTTAAAACAATATCTTTACTGAATACTATGATTCTTCAAAAGAAGAAGATTATATTAAACATTTTTCCCGTATTCTCACGATCAGTCAATTACAGTTTTTTTGATGCTCCACTATTTTTAGGAAAATTTTGAGGGCCTCCATTTTCTCTTCATACTTCTCTGTCTCTGTGGATTTATCTTTCGGTTTTCTCTACTTATCGTTTGTACTATAAAAGATAGAGGAGCATGAGTGAGTGGTCATAATGCTGATGCCGCCACAGTATTATTGAGTGATCAGAGGATCATCGTCATCACATTTTCATTTTTTATCCTAAAAACCGTATTACGTTTTATAGAAGCAAAAGAAAGAATCAAAGAGAGGAAAAACTTGTTTTCCGAATCGAATAAGTTTCTCTGAAGCTGATTTTCTTTCCTTTTAGCTTGCCTTTTATCCTCGTAGCAGCTGCTTTTCAACAGCTTTGCAAAACAGTAATAACAGCTTTTCAGCTTTTGTGCAACAGCAAAGTTACGATCCTTTTGATGGAAAAATGGCAGAAAAACAACATACTTACATACATAACTATAAAAATTTGAGATTGGGACTTTGTTGCACTATAAGAACGTACTTATGTACCATTACGTTTCAGTATAAATGTTTTACAATTAATGCATCTGGCAGTTAGATAGCTTACCTGGCTAATTTTTTTTGAACAAATAGAATATCGTTTTAAGTTCAAGGTTTTCCTGTGATAGTCTCTACTTCTTACAGTGGCAAGATTGTCGTCGTATATTGTATACTGTACGTATGTCGAATGAGCAAGTATAAATTTCGAAAACAAAGCAGCTAGTTTTAACAAAATATTTACAGCTCACAAAGCTTTCCAGACATTATTTCCATAATTAAGCCGCACCTGTAGCGATAAAATTTATACTTATCATAGAGACATACGAACATTAAGATTTACCTGCAGCCGTAAGATTGAGCCCAGATTATTCAACATGCGTAATCAGTAAGGGATAAATGGACGAAGATGTAATTTCAATATATTACCCACAACCGCTAATGTTACATTGTAACCGCGACAGCCAAAATAGACGTAAGAGAAAATTGGGGAAAGTTGATCGAATGTAGCTCACGTTTACAGCACAACAAGCAAATTATTTGACACGCACACATACACATGTACATTTGCATGGTGGATGAAAGCGCATGCACATAGAAACGACAATTCACTGATGTGTAATAAAACGAGACTGAAAGCAGCGTTTTAGTTACCACATGCCGTGAAAGACAAAAGGATATAATGGGACACCCATGAAACCATAAAAACTGAGAGCATTGGTATGCATACAACTGTTGTACATGCATTACTGCATGAATTCATCTATTCCAGTTACTCCATTTCGGCTGCTTCAAAGACGGTGCTGAGTAAAAACTTATGAATAATCGTACCTATACAATGGAAGGTAGTATATATATAAATGAAAGTAGTTTACATGATACAGACATCGAATGCAATCTACGTTTTATTATTGCCTTCGATTTCAATTCGTAAAATGACAACAATTACTACATTCTGTTTCTTCCTTGTCACACTGACTCCAAACTCTCAAGCTTACTGCAGATATAATTTTGCTGCTTTATCGTAAAAGACGCATATGTCGATTTTATAAACTTCCGACTAAATACTCGAGTACCACTGCATATATTTCTGTGAAAGCTCTTATTTATAAAGTAAAAACGCCCACTAATCGAAAGACTTCTATGACCGGAAGACTTCTATGACTTTTATATTATATTGAGACTACAAGATGTAAAAACTCGGTTCAAACTCTAGTCATTCTCCATCAACGGAGTTCATAACCTAACCTTACTGTATTAACTTCAATATTGCAATATTGTGAACATCGAATGAATTAGATCGTATTACATATTTGTTAAATTCAGGATATGTTGCACATAAGCTACATATAGATACGCATACAACTTTGATTCATTTTATAGCTGATTGTCAGGCACTGTATTTACAGTGATAAACGCAACTTTTTGCCTTGAAATTTCGAGCTCTGTGCATAAGGAATACAGATATCATTTGTAAAAACTACAAATACATTTGATTAAAAAATGATTTCAAAGTCGCCAATTTCGGCTTAGAGCTGTTGCGTTTTAAATTTAATGATTTTTTTGTAAGCTACGTCCGAGCTAATGCCTTTTTCTAAATAAAATCCAATAATGCAGTTTTCTAAATTACCGGTTAAAACCTTATTCTAATATTACTTTTAAAAGGAGACAAAAGATAAATGCAATCGAATTTTGAACTGTTTCGCACACAATCAAACCACACCTCACAACTGAAAACCGCAAAGCTATTTTTAGATATTTTCAACCGGGCTAGACCTCGTATACACATATTTATAAGTCGTACCTTGTCAAATATCAGACAAAACTTATAGAAAGTGAAAGGAAACTGGGAGGATTTCGTATTATCATATTACTACTGGTAAAGCTCAATCTTGAACGAAGAACGATATACTAACACGAACTTTTTTCCTAAGTAACACTTACTTACTCTTACTGACTACTGGATCAAGCAACACTTCAACACAACACGATTTACTGAGTCCGCTATGGTAGGCAACAAATGAAATCGGAAATCTCACTCAAAGTTATTTACTTCGCGATCTTTATCATCCCATCCACCATCCACTTCGACTCAGCAACAGCACCCGATAGAAGCATCATAACATGACAACAAACAACAAAAAATCTCTTTACTAGGAGAAAGTTGAACTTGCAGTTGAAGAAGAAGTAGAGATCCAAACGAGTTTCCTAGTAGCTTTCTTTATGCCTGCTATACAGGTGATTTTTGTATCTTATACACGGACACATAATATGTATGTTCATGTAACTAGCAATCAAATTAAAATGGTCGTATCCTGTAGAGTATATCACGCCCGATATTTTATCCCAATCAACATTATCACTATCCTTACTATAAACACTAGTGCAAGAGTGGGATGCCCTAAAAGGCTTTTGTTCAGAATTTGGGATACAAAAGATTTTATAATGGAGTTACTCAAATATTCTTAATGGTACATACGATTCCATAAAATGATTTCCTTACTATTTTTTATTATAGTGCAGGTTTCGTTAACATATTGTGCTAATTTCTTAAAACTTGTGTATGGTAGGCTAAAAGTAGTTATGAAACAGCTTCAAATGAAACACATAAATATACCGCTGTTCATTCGCCTTTTGATGTAAAACACATATGCACTAGAATGGGAGTAAACGAATGCGAATATAAATCTGATTTGGGAGTAAACAATAAACAACGTCAAGAAATAGTACGAAAATACACACATGTTACATTCAGCATCTCGATCATTAAATTAAATGGTAACATCATACAATTACTATACATACCTACACAAGAGCGCCAGAAAACCAGGCAGGTAAGTCATTTGTACGACCGGAACTGCTGTTTGTTATTGCGGAATAGCAGACAACACTGACAGAATCAACCAAACAATTTAATATATCGCTAAAAGAGAAATGTCTCTTGTAGCTGTAATGTATATAATCTTTATCGTACATTTTCGAAAGGAGTATAATATCTGTGTACTTTAATGGAGCCATCCAAATGCGGTCAAATTATTGTAGGCTTCAACGTGTTTATTCTTATTTTATACACGTTTTAAAAAAGTATTAGTAGTCTAGTATGATGATACATAAATGGCAACTAAGGAATAAATTATGATAATTTCCAAGCTGAGGAATATTATGAAAAAATTATAAAATAAAATAGTTAAGGGTACATTAGCATAGTACCGAGATAGCACATGACAACCTGACGTTGTGAAGAATCGGAGGTCCAGCGGACCC
>JAQFXM010000343.1:0-54753 GCA_034693345.1 Entomobrya multifasciata
TGGTGTCTGAAAATTTTCTTCACTTAATTGGTGTCTTCAATTCAAATTATTAAACCAAAATTACCATTATCTCTCTTAGTGATTATTTCTTGAACTTTCAACGATTTTATCATGATTTCCATTCCGTCTAGCTCCAAAAGATGCTTACTGAAAACTAAAATACTCCACGTGGGCCGTGATATGCCGATTGCCGATCGGATTCACCCATGCATGCACAATGCACAGGCAGACATGAAATTCCTCTGATGCTGATTTGATGTCTGTCTGGTATGATTCATGAGCATTTCATTGTCTGCAGCAACGTCGCGCGTCGCCATTTACATGCTCATGATGGTAAAAGGATAGCTGAAAAAAGCTAATTCGTTCGGATCGGATTCTTATTGTTCATTTTCTTTCGGATTCATAACTTTATCACATCCGTCTTAATTTGTATCCATTACCATTTCCTGTTGATAGACTTCCAGTTCCAACTAAATGCCACGGCACGGCAGGCGGGCAGGCTAGTGATTTTATCATTTATCATTTCGCTCTCCAGCAGTTCAGTCCACTGCACTGCTCTCAGTTCAGATCTTTTGAACAGAAGATTTTGTTTCAGTTTCAGTCATCTTTTGTGGAGTTTAACAAGTTGATTACGTCGTATTTCTTTCATTTTAATTACCTAACAAGTTCTTACGTTAACTACAGTCAACAGATAAGTACTGTTGACTGTTTTGAAGGATATTAGTTTGACGGACCGTCACTGACGGTCTTGTAGTCCTAAATTTTTTGAGTGAAGTTTAAAAAGTATCATTTCAGTCATTTGACTTCACCAACAACATGGCCGGTCGTAATTCAGAACCATCAGCATCAAGCAGCACAGACGGGAATGACTTGGATTTAGTTGAGACAGAAAAGGCTTCCGGAAGTGTTTCTGGTGAAAGTGATGATGATGGCTGGGAGACCTGTGACAGCGACAATGAAGGAAGTATTCCAGACCCGGATGAAATAATGAGAATGACTGAAAGTGAAGTTTTTGATTGGAAAAGAGTTAGTAAAGTTGCAAAAGGACCTAGGTGCTGGAAGTGCTTCGACTTCAGTCCGTATTTCCAGTGTGAAAACTGCACCCGGAGTTTCCATCGGTAAGCAAAACTATTTAAACCTAGAGTACAGACACGGAAGCTTATATTTTGACGTTCCATTCCGTCTTCATTTACGCATTCTAATTCTATTATCATTTAATGTAATTTTTAGCAAGTGCGTGCTCATGGATGATGGGTTTCCAGATCCCATCTTTGACAAATCTTTGAGCAAGGCCCTCAAGTCTAAGTATGAAAAAGTTCAGCTGAAAAAATGTGCTATTTGCATAGTGTCAGAAGAAACGTAAGTACAAATTTAAGTTAATGATTGGTTTTTTACATAATACATATGTACTTGATCATTAGTTTTGAAAACTAAACATGAATCGAATTGAAAGGATTATCTTTGTTTTTTTTCTAGGCAAGTTCCAACGTTCAGCAACATGACCCAAGAGGAGTTGAACAAAGTATTCTTCATTATTGCACGGTACACCCATGCCGAGTTCGGTGTAAGTTGTGTTTGTGCACTGTACATTCCTTTATGCTAAACATATAATTGATAAATCTTTATGCAATGAAAAAATATTTTTTCTTTGAAATGCTCCCTTAGATTGACATACTTCCAGAAATTAAAACAAAGGGTATCACTACGACTGATATTATGGATAAGACGTCCCGTGGAGAGTACAAAACAATTGAAGGATTCTACAATGATTACCGAATGATACAATATTCTATAATCAAGAAACATGCTGGTAAGTGTGATTGCAAAGGGACTAATTTGCACTTTCAATTAATCAAATCCAATCATCATACATGTATTGAGTATTCGGAATTGATCGTATTTTAAGAACTGTTATTTTTTCATTATCAATAGTGGAGAGCGAAGAAAATGATGTGGCTAAAACACTTCTTAATTTGGTGGAGCTTCATTTGCATGTTATGTTGGCATGCGTGGACTGCTTGGAGCATTACTTCAATGCCAATGGTCGACCGTACAACGTGAAGGATTATTCTTTGGTACTCCGAAAGCCTTGTTCAGTACGTGACATATTTAAGTATAGTTTCCTACCCCAACTTGATCTATTGCTTGGGTCCAATTTACATAACTATGATTATCAATTAATCTGTTTTTTATTATTTTTAGGAGCCTCATGCAGTAGTTTGGATTAAGGAAGGAAACTTCCCCTTTTGGCCTGCCAAAGTGTTGGCGCATGATCCAATTAAGCAATTTATCTTAATAAGATTCTTCGGAGAGAGAGCGATTGGGAAAAAATTTACTTATCCAACTGATGATATGATTTTTCGCACTTATTCTTTGGTGTTCCCTGAGAGGAAGCCGAAGAAGTTTGAATATAAATGGACCCAGGCGTGCGCGGTATGTTGCATCTCATTCATTTCTTAAATTAACGGTTGCTCTTTGTATTTATGCGAAACATAATTTTTGATCTTTAAAATTTCTTATTCATAGGAATGCAATGAGTACACTAAGAATTTACGGGAAATGTATGGCAAAGAAGGAGTCGTCATCCCGCAAAACTCAGAAAAGTTCGATTTGGACTTGGAAAAGTACAAGAGACGCATGTTCCAGCTGGTGAGCAGTTTATGATATTTACTGTTTGTAGTTGCTTGTTGCATCAAAGCATCGATTTTTTAATCATCAATAAATATTTTACTGAATTGCAGTTTGCCTTCAAGAATGAGCTGACCGGAGATGTTGCGGACGATCATTATCAAGAAGACGATAATGAGGCCTAAGACTTAATTGTACTGATTTTGCTGAGAAAGATTATGTTATACTAGTTGCTAATTCGTTGTCCTTATCATAACTATTTCTTGCGTATTGTGGTTGGGGTTTACTACATACGGTCATAAATGAATTGATTTTGTTATAATATTTTATGTTTGACGAGTTTATAATTAAATGTTACAAATACTGAATCCTGAAAAAATCTGTATTATATCTGAATTATCTGTAAAAAAAAATCATGAAAAAACCAGAAAAATTCTTGTCTGAATGTTCCAAGTTCATAGAATACAATACAATGTCGCAGACAATTGAAGAAAGTGATAATTTTAGGTTATTCTTGGCTAAGTAGTTCCGCAATGCTTATCACTTTTAAATCCGCGACCAGCTATTCCTAAAGACGTTCATTCTATGTTAGCTCGCATTTGCTGGTTACATACGATAGGTACGTAGTAGCGGTATTTTTTACACATATAATAATATTAGCATTCCCAGTGCAGAACACCAGATTTAACGGTTTCTCCTTCAAAAATGAGGTAAATGACGATGACTGTGAAAAATGTTCTAGAGCACATCAATATGTACATACATACATGTCTAGTTAGGTTAGGGGGCTTTCACTTTGACTACAAAGTTTGCATCAGACAAAGCTTCCGAACCACCGCACAGCAGCCATGCCACCACCACCACACCGGGAATCTATTATTCAGGCTTTTTCGACTAGACACGAATTTGGGGATGATGATGCGACGGCTCTCGGGCTCGGAAATACACTCGAGAATAAAAAATTCTTGTACTTGTGCTATGCTGACAAAATTAATTCGCGTTTAATAAACCTGTAGAAAGTGCATTTTTATTTTTTGTGAACGGCGATTGTGATTATGATCATGATAATTATGATGCTTTGTAGTCTTCTTCCTGTATACCTTTTCTAGTTATCTTGGGTGAGTCCATTGCTTCCTGCAGCAGCATTATAGCATTCAAATAATTAGAGAGATTCGGATTCTTGTGTATCGTCATCGTCTGCTCAGCCCGTGCAGATATATATTACTCATGCTAGGTATTTTATAATTCCGTAGTCGGTATATTCATGTAGCATTCAACGTTACCGATAAGCAGTTTGTGTGTTGGTGTACAATTTTAGCCAGAGTTCCATTGGAATTCCTTGGCAAGTTTATAAATAGGACCAAAGAGGAGATATCTCTTGTTAGAACAGCTTTCGATCTGTAAGTGAACACATTCATTTTTATGTTACGTTATTTCATTTTCCGTAAAGGAAAATATAATCGATTTGAAGAACAATAGGAAATTTAAGTGATAAAAATACAATAGATTTTAATTGTTTGGTGTTTGTTTGGTTGTTTTTTTTAATTAGGAAAGCTCAAGGGCTGTTCGCAGCAGATTTTGCAAGGGCTGTTGCGTGACATAGATAAGAAGAGGAGACTGAACCAACAAATTTCAAAGATTCATTCCAGAAATCCCTTGTTTTTATCTTTCGGGAAAGTTTGTCTGCACATAAACAGGGGTCAACATGGTTATTGAACAAAAATTCAAACCGGGTGAGGAGCCTGATCCTACCGAGTACCTCTTCATCTCCATGGAGATGAGGATGAAGGATCAGTCCAAGCCCTACGATGCCAAGACCGCTTGCTGGGTACCTGATGACATCGAAGGTTTCATCCTCGGTGAAATTAAGGGTACAAAGGGAGATACCATCCAAGTTTGGACGGGCTCAGAGGTACTTTCATATTTAAATAAAGTTACAAAACATGATATTGGACTTGATTACATCCGCTACTAAATATGCATTTTTAATTTTCGTAGGAGAAATCCTTCAAGAAAGATCTGGTCAACCAGGTGAATCCTCCAAAGTACGAAAAATGCGAGGACATGTCCAACTTGACCTTCTTGAACGATCCCTCTGTATTGCACAACTTGAGGCAGCGTTACTACGCCAAGCTGATCTACGTAAGCACATTCATGTGAAAATCTACCTGTTTAACATATTTCCTAATCAACCGTAACTACCACCCACCTCCATAAACTTTGATAACATAGCGTATCACCATAAAAATATTTATTACCCCCTGCGAAGATGGCGGATAGCAACTTTTTACTTACATTTTTTTGCCATTACTACCGTAAAACCCATTTTCATGATTTTCTATTCAAAGAGCGTGAAAAGTAGGAAGGATGCTTGTCGTTTTATTATTTTTATGTCTTTTTTTTGCTGCTCACTTCATTCTAATTATAGAAAAGACGCTAAGATTTTTTTAGATCATTCCCATTCTATTGTGTAGAAATTTAGGTAGCTGGCTCATATTTCGCTTGAGTTAAAAGTACAATGTACAGTATATTCAAACAACACACCACTTTTTAGTCCTATTATTCTCGAGCATATTTTTCCTATTATTCAGACCAAGTCTTTGCAAGACAAAAGGCTCGAAAATAAAATAGAATGTATGAGTACATAAAATTGTTCGTAGCAAACAATGTATAAGATGATGATGATAGAGAGCTTAAAATGAGATGTTTGCCTTTTAAAGAGTTTTCATTGGGGTACAGTTTTTTCAAGAGAGAATCTGTGAATTATATGCATGTGAAATCGTTTTAACATGTTACAAATTAAAATCTCCTTCAATTCGTGCATGTCCCATTCTGTGATATCTTAGACGATTGCTTTACAATAGTGAATTAAGTTTACATTACACTGCTTTTTTGTTTGTTCTTTACTTTTCCCATGAGCTAAAAAAACGAATCTGTACGGCATATCTTGTATCCGACGAACATTCTATTTTTGGAACACTTTGGCTCTCAGACTCTCATGCCAAGTGCTGGCATCACTTGAGTCTATTTTTATATCACCACACTTAATCCATTTCACAATTTGAATTGAAACTTCTCTATGTAATGCCGTCGAAGGAAATCTTTATGAAGAAATTGCCTATTCTTTTTCTCAAAATTGCCATTTATTTATTTTTTTTTAAATTGATTGTGAATGGGCAGTAAAAGGAAAAGATGACAATGAATGAATTGATTAAAAATATGAAATCGCTAATTAGTATAAATGGCTTAAATTATAGATTTAAAAAAAGAATCTCAAGATGCCCCGGAATCACAAATATCCAAGATAAATTATGCTTTCCCCCTAATTATTCCAATCGATTTAATAAATTTGAGAAACCTTAATTTCTTATTATGGATAATTTTAAATATTAATATTCGTTACCATGACAAAAAACCAAATTTTTGCTCATTGCAGACCTACTCCGGCTTGTTCTGTATCGCTATCAATCCCTACAAGCGTTACCCCATTTACACGCTCCGTGCCATGAGAATTTACACTGGCAAGCGAAGGAATGAAGTCCCACCCCACATTTTCGCCATTGCTGAGGGTGCCTACCAGCACATGATACAGGGTACGACATTGTAGTTCAATATAAATCATGAAACCATTGTTGAAACTTTGTATTTTTACAACGATTTAAAAAACCTTTTTTGTTACAGATCACGAGAACCAGTCCATTCTCATTACGTGAGAACAGATATCAACCTTTCACACATATTTTACATGGTTAATTTTCGACATATATAATAAATTCTATAATTTTTTATCTAATTCTTTCCAGTGGTGAGTCTGGTGCTGGAAAGACAGAGAACACGAAAAAGGTTATTGCCTACTTCGCCAGTGTTGGTGCCACTTCTAAGGAGGCCACGAAGAAGGTAAAGTTTGTCACCAGGAAAAGTATAATAGGTGAAATAAAACACAAATTCATTGCTTATTTATTGCTCTTCCAGATCTCCCTTGAGGACCAAATTGTGCAGACTAACCCTGTACTGGAATCTTTCGGTAACGCTAAGACAACGCGTAACGATAACTCCTCCCGTTTCGTAAGTCATTTCAACCTCTCAAGAAATGTACAAGTTTCGCTGTTAAAGAAATCCAATTTAGCTTAACAAGATCAAATCTATGTTGAACAGGGTAAATTCATTCGTATCCACTTTGGGCCCACTGGTAAATTGGCTGGTGCTGATATTGAGTCCTGTAAGTGAACTATTTGTATGCTATTATGTTGCACAGTAACTCTCACCCAAGTAATTTTTGGCAATTAGTGATAAAATGGTTATCATTTTCTGTTCTACAGATCTGCTGGAGAAAGCTCGTGTCATCTCCCAGATGCCTCTTGAGCGTTGCTACCATATTTTCTACCAGATCATGTCCAATTCTGCCAAGGAAAAGGGTGTCAAGACCATGTGTAAATTGGGTGACGACATTTACTATTATCATTACGTGTCCCAGGGTAAAATCACCATTCCAGGTATCGATGACAATGAAGAGTTCATCGCCACCCACGAGGCTTTCGAAATCTTGAACTTCACCGCTGCTGAGCGTGATGACATCTACAAAATCTCTGCTGCTGTCATGCACATGGGTGAAATGAAGTTCAAGCAAAAGGGTCGTGAAGAGCAGGCCGAACCTGATGGTCTTGAGGACGGAAACAACTGCGGTGAACTTCTCGGAGTCAACGGCGAAGAGATGTACAGATACATTTGCAAGCCCCGTATCAAGGTCGGTACTGAATTCGTGACAAAGGGTCAAAACGTCAACCAGTGCTCATACACCATGGGTGCCATGGCCAAGTCCATCTTCGACAGGTTATTCAAGTTCCTCGTCAAGAAATGTAACGATACTCTGGATACCAAGCAGAAGCGTGCGTCTTTCTCCGGTGTGCTGGATATTGCTGGCTTTGAAATTTTCGAGGAAAATGGTTTCGATCAGCTTTGCATCAACTTCACCAACGAGAAGCTCCAACAGTTCTTTAACCATCACATGTTCGTACTTGAGCAGGAAGAGTACAAGAAGGAAGGTCTTGACTGGATCTTTGAGGATTTCGGTATGGACTTGCAGGCCTGTATTGAAGCCTTTGAGAGGCCCTTGGGTGTGTTTGCCATTCTTGAGGAGCAGTCTATGTTCCCCAAAGCTACTGACAAGTCATTTGAGGACATGTTGAAAACCAACTTGCTTGGCAAGTCTCCCGTCTTTCTTAAGCCCAAGCCAGCCAAGCCTGGTCAAAAGGAGAGCCACTTCTCCATTGCCCATTACGCTGGTACCGTGTCCTACAACATCACCGGTTGGCTCGAGAAGAACAAGGATCCCCTTAACGACACCGTTGTCGACCAATGGAAGAAGGGTACCAATGCTCTCGTCGGTACCATTTATGCTGACCATCCAGGTCAATCTGCTCCTGCTGAACCTGCTGGTGGTGGTGGTGGCAAAGGTGGGTATTTACTACAAAAATGTTCAAAATATTCCAAATTTATCTTACGCGTTATCTTAATTTAAATGAAATACTCATTTTTCAATATGCGATTTTGTCCTTGTCTGCGTCTTGTTCGTCTCCGCGTGAAAAATACCAAATTGATGTTGGTGATCAATCTGGGCTTCCAACATTATAGGTGGTGGTGGCAAGAAGAAGGGTGGTTTTGCCACTGTGTCATCCTCTTACAGGGTTAAAAAAACATTTCATTTTGATCGAGTGGAGACCCCTCTCTTGCCCTGGCGTGTGATACTCATGTTGCCCCTTTTACTTTACCACTCTATCTGTAGCCCTTTCTTCACCAATATTTGATAGTTACTCCAGCGAATAGTATTATAATTAAAGTACAAGTATACCTTCAACCTTGCAACCAAATTGAATGATCCAGTATAAAAACGTACCTTTAAACCAAACTGCTGTTAAAAAAGTAAATTTTTTACCCTGTGGCTTTAACCATCCATCCATCTTACAGGAGACCTTCTCACAATTTTGATGATGAGGCATGCATGTGTTTTTTACCGTCTCTTGAGCTATTTTATTTGTTCCTCCCTTTTTGATCGCATGATTATTATGGATGTGACTCTAATTTGTTTTTTCGATGGTATTACAGGAACAATTGAACAGCTTGATGACTACCTTGAAGGCTACTCACCCCCATTTCATTCGTTGTATCATTCCCAACGAAGTCAAGACACCAGGTCTTATTGATGCTCATTTGGTTATGCACCAGCTCACCTGTAATGGTGTGCTTGAAGGTATCCGTATTTGCCGAAAGGGTTTCCCCAACAGGATGAGCTACCCTGACTTCAAACATCGTTACATTATCCTTGCTGCCGAAGTAATGAAAGCAAACGAAAACGACGACAAGAAAATGGCTACTGCCTGCTTCGAGCAAATTGGTTTGGAGGCCGACAGGTTCCGTGTCGGACACACCAAGGTATTTTTCAGAGCCGGTACTTTGGGTACGCTTGAGGAAGTTCGTGACGAGAAATTGGCCAAGATTATCACCTGGATGCAATCCGCGATCAGGACCTACTTGGGAAGGAAGAAGTTCCGCAAGTTACAAGACCAACGGTAAGTCTATAAAACATTCACATTTTTGGTTCACTTTTTACTAATCATTCATTGTTTGGATCTTAATTAATGGTTAATTGCATTGTTCCAGTGTTGCCCTTTGCGTTGTCCAACGCAATCTGCGTACTTACATGCAGATGAAGACCTGGCCATGGTTCAACGTTATGGCCAAGGTGAAGCCTCTTATCGCCGCCTCCAAGATTGGAGAAGAGTTGAAGAAGCTCGAGGATAAGGCCAACAAGATGGAGGAAACCGTCGAGAATGAGAAGAAACTCATCAAGGAGTTCGAAGAGAAGATCGTCAAGGCTGAACAAGAAAAGGTGGAAGCTGAGAAACTTCTTTACGACGAACGTAGCAAGGGTGGTGATTATGGTCTGCAACTTTCCAAGTTGACAGCTCAGCGTGATGACCTGGAATCCCAACTCCGTGACACCCAGGAACGTCTTGTGAAGGAGGAAGAAGCCCGCTCCCGTCTCGGAGGAGACAAGAAGAAGATCGAACAAGAGCTCCAGGGACTCAAGAAGGAGGTTGAGGATATGGAACTCTCCCTGAGCAAGTTGGACCAGGACAAGAACTCCAAGGACCACCAGATCCGAACCCTTAATGACGAAATTGCCAGGCAAGATGAGCTTATCAACAAGTTGAACAAGGAGAAGAAGCACATGCAGGAACTTACCAGCAAGACCGGTGAGGAACTCCAGAGCGCTGAGGACAAAGTCAACCATCTTGGCAAAGTTAAGCAAAAATTGGAGCAGACCCTTGATGAGCTGGAGGACTCTCTTGAACGTGAAAAGAGGCTCCGAGCTGATCTGGAGAAGGGCAAGAGGAAAATCGAGGGTGATCTCAAATTGACCCAAGAAGCCGTTGGTGATCTCGAGAGGAACAAGAAGGAATTGGAGCAAGCCATCCAACGCAAGGATAAGGAAATCCAAGGGCTTACTGCCAAGTTGGAGGATGAACAGAGCCTTGTTTCCAAGCTCCAGAAGCAGATCAAGGAGCTCCAGGCCAGGATTGAAGAGCTCGAGGAGGAGCTCGAGGCTGAGCGACAGGCCCGTGCCAAGGCTGAGAAGCAACGCAGTGACCTCGCCAGAGATCTTGAGGAGCTTAGCGAAAGGTTGGATGAGGCTGGAGGTGCCACATCCGCCCAGGTTGAGTTGAACAAAAAGAGGGAGACCGAGTTAGCCAAGCTTCGCAGGGACATTGAGGAAGCTAACATTCAACATGAAGCCGCCATGGCTGGAATCCGCAAGAAGCACAACGACGCGGTTGCTGAGATGGCAGAACAAATCGACACCTTGAACAAACTGAAGGCCCGCGCAGAGAAGGAACGATCTCAGATGGCCAATGAGCTGAATGACATCCGCACAGCTATGGACCATCTTTCCAACGAGAAGGCCAGCCAAGAGAAGTTGAACAAGCAATGGCAATCCAGCTTGGGTGATCTCCAGACCAAGTTTGATGATGCTTCCAGAACACTCCAGGAGCTTGAATCTGGAAAGAAGAAGTTGGCTATTGAAAACTCTGAGCTTAGCCGACAATTGGAGGATGCTGAGACCCAGATCTCCGGACTCAACAAACTCAAGATTTCTCTGGCTACCCAGTTGGAGGTAAGAATGTTTTGATTTTTGAATTTTTGGTATGATTAGTATGATATATGACGGTACTTGTACTTTTATTTTGGCACACATGATCCCAACTTGTCGTGGGTACCATTGAGTAATATGCAGTAATTAATTGTTAGACATAACATAATTCACGCCATAACACAAAAGCTCTGGTAAAGAAAACTATAATGTGGTAACTAAACTTGTTCCTATATTCAATCTCTTCTTTTTTTTCTGCAGGATGTCAAGAGGATTGCTGATGAAGAGGCCAGAGAACGCGGTGTTCTTCTCGGAAAATTCCGCACCATCGAGCATGATCAGGACGGACTCAGAGAACAGTTGGATGAGGAGGGTGAAGCTAAGGCTGACCTGCTCAGACAACTTTCCAAGGCCAGTGCTGAGGCACAATTGTGGCGTGCCAAGTACGAGTCAGAGGGTATTGCTCGCACTGAAGAGCTTGAAGAAGCCAAGTAAGTTATTACCCCAATTTAATTATTCTTGTTGAGGTTTATTTCATTTTATCACTTTTAATATTAAATTATGGAAATATTTTAAATTTCCAGGCGCAAGTTGCAAGCCCGTCTGGGTGAGGCTGAGGAGACCATCGAATCCCTAAACCAAAAGGTTGTAGCCCTCGAGAAGATGAAGCAGCGTCTGTCCACTGAGCTTGAAGATATGCAGTTGGAGGTTGAGCGTGCAAAGTCTCTTGCCAGTTCCATGGAGAAGAAGCAGAAGCAATTTGACAAGATCGTCGCCGAATGGAAGATCAAGGTTGATGACCTCGCCAATGAGCTGGACAACTCTCAGAAGGAGTGCCGCAACTATTCCACTGAACTCTTCCGCCTTAAGGCCGTCTACGACGAGAGCCAGGAACAACTGGAGACTGTCCGTCGTGAGAACAAGAGTCTCGTTGAAGAAATCCGTGATCTCATGGACCAGATTGGTGAGGGTGGTCGTGCCATCCACGAGATTGACAAAGCTCGCAGGCGCCTTGAGGTCGAGAAGGAAGAACTCCAAGCCGCTCTTGAGGAGGCTGAGGCCGCCCTCGAGCAGGAGGAGAACAAGCTGCTCCGCGCTCAGCTTGAACTTTCCCAGGTCAGACAAGAAATTGACCGCAGAATCCAAGAGAAGGAAGATGAGTTCGAAAACACCCGCAAGAACCACACGCGTGCCCTTGATTCCATGCAAGCATCCCTCGAGGCTGAAGCCAAGGCCAAGGCTGAGGCCCTCCGCATGAAGAAGAAGCTCGAGAGTGACATCAATGAACTTGAGCTCGCCCTTGACCACTCCAACAAAGCCAATGCCGAAGCACAAAAGGGCATCAAGAGGTACCAACAACAACTCAAGGAGACCCAACAAGCCCTGGAAGAAGAACAACGTGCCAGGGACGAGACCCGTGAAGCCCTCTCTGCCGCCGAACGCCGCGCCAACGCCCTTGCCAATGAACTTGAAGAATCTCGCACACTCCTTGAGCAAGCCGACCGTGCTCGCCGCAACGCTGAACAAGAGCTCACCGACGCCCACGACCAACTCAACGACCTCGGTGCCCAAGCCGCTTCCCTCTCCAGTGCCCGCAGGAAATTGGAATCTGAACTCCAGACCCTACATGCCGACTTGGAGGAGATCTTGAACGAAGCCAAGCTGTCCGATGAGAAGGCAAAGAAAGCCATGGTTGACGCTGCCCGTCTTGCTGATGAACTCCGTGCCGAACAAGAACACGCTCAGACCCAAGAGAAGCTGAGGAAGCAGATGGAACTCCAAATGAAGGATCTGCAGACCAGATTGAGCGAAGCCGAGAGCAACGCTCTTCGTGGAGGAAAGAAGGCTATTGCCAAGTTGGAAGAACGTGTACGTGGTTTGGAACAGGAACTGGATGGCGAACAAAGGCGACATGCTGATTGCCAGAAGAACCTGAGGAAGAACGAGCGCCGCATTAAGGAGCTGACTTTCCAGGCTGATGAGGACAGAAAGAACCACGAAAGGATGCAAGATCTGGTTGACAAGCTCCAACAGAAGATTAAGACTTTCAAGAGGCAGATTGAGGAAGCCGTAAGAAAAATGCATAAAAATAACTTTAAAATGTTGCCCATCTAAACTAAGTTTTATGTACAAATGCATTTTTTATTTTCCGCATTAACAGGAAGAAATTGCAGCCCTGAACCTTGCTAAATTCCGTAAAGCACAACAGGATCTGGAAGAGGCTGAGGAACGATCTGGAGTTGCTGAACAAGCCCTGAGCAAAGTTCGTTCAGCTGGTCGCGCAGGATCTGCATCCCGTGCTGCTGTCGAGTAAGAAAAAGTACTAAGCTTATTTTTAGAATTCTACCACTTAAATATCTACTACTACTCTACAATCAAAGGTTAATGATCGCCGTGTTTATATTGAGATTATGAAAGTTGTGTCACCGAATACTGTTGTGTACTTACTGCTCTTGACTTATCTATAAATCAGCAAATAAATAAAAAATCTATTCTCTACGAATTTTTCTTTAGTATTCATTCTTGTACTTTTTTCGCCGTAAAAAATTATATTGTAACATGAATCATAAATATACATCTTCATTTTAAAAATTTAATTTATATTAAAGCTACAAAACAGCACAATAATACGTTTCAAAAAAATCTATATTATTGATTTCATCAAAAATGGCAACAATTCAATTACGCATGGCATCAAAATGATGTGGAGTGAACAATGAACAATGCACAAATATACAACACGACTACGACAAACAAACGAGCAACCAAAACGAAAGCCGAAGCACAAAGCAAGGCTGCTGCTACCACTTCGCCTTGTTCTTGAGTTTGCTGCGGTGGAGTCACCTCACACGAGCTGACTCACACCGGACTATTCTGCGCGGATGGTGTACTTTTCATTATGCTTCTTTAACAAATATACATTGAATAGATGGGGGAGAATAGGAAGCTTATTGTAAAGCACATTCCCCGTGTACGTAAGACTCCAAAAGTTAGCCCACTTCATGGTTACACCTTGGTTGATGTTGATGGGATATGGGATTCATGGCTGCTTCTGCTTCGCTGTTTGCGTTTGGTTGTTTGCTTCGTTGCCTTGTCGCTAGTGCGATCCGCCAATTCACTTTGCTCATAATATATTTGCTGTAGATTTTTTACATGGACACTCGTGCAGCGTTCCACCAGCAACCTGACCAAGTATATGAAGCCTGTAATTTAATGTTTAAAAACGATGATTTAAATAATTCGTTAATTTAGTGATGATATTTTTTTTGCACAAAAACGAACTTTATTCTTTGATATACGCATATATTATTCTTCATTCATCATTCATTACAATGAATTTTGATTTACAAAAAGATGTAACACTTTTAAAAATGAAATGAGTAGTGTAAATTCAAGTAAAAATTAACTTATTAAACGCAAGTATACAATTAAACTGACGATGATAATATTTTTAATCTTATTTAATTTCATATTAAAAGTCTGTGTTGTAAATATTTTATTGGACCGAATTTTCTTGAATGGTTGAATTTTCTTGATTTGCCTCACTTCACACAAAGAATTCCTTTCACACTCCGAAAAAAAATTGTAGTTGGTTGACGGTTGTTGTCCGCTAATTTACATACATAAATGGATTAACTTTAAATCAAGGTTTTATTATTATTATTTTAGTATCACTTAGAACTTAACTTCTATAGACTTTAATGATACAATGAATAAAATAGCAGTTGGACAAAGTAAACAAAGACAATTTTATGTATAAAAAAAATTGCATCCGAATTAATATATTGGTTTACGAGAGGACAGTTTCGTTGATAATATTATCATTTTTTATCATTTCAAAAATGAAGCCAATTTTATTTTAATTATCGCGCATCGCTTTTTAAATTTATTGTTATTCTTCGTAACATTTTGTTTCATGCAAAAACTACAAAAAAACCTGGTTTGATGATGATGACTAGACTAGATCATCGTAAGTAAATTGATACACATTTCTTTTGACAAAAAGATACAAATGTGAATGTAAACATAATTTTTAGACGCAGTGATTACGTACATTAGTTTGATTACAATATAATTATAAAATAGCACAAAAAAACCGACTGCATTCTGCATTCAACTAGTTAAGTCATAAGTTTCCGTTGTATCACGCCATCATTATTCGTTGTGTATGTTTTGCAGGTGTTTCTCCTCCAAACAAATTTACTAATAAAAAAACATCTACTAATCTGCGTCTAGATCTCAAATTAAATTAATTACCGTTTGTTTCATTAGCATTGAATCTACTACCCCTTTTAAGTAAACCACCTGTACCTGCTGAAGTTGCTGGAATTGGTGGTGATGTGACTCGATTTGGGATCAATGAGTTGCTGTGAAGATGTCCAACTTGGGATCCACCTAGCGCTCCAACTCCACTGCCGCCAGCACCAAGTAGAAGAGTACTAGAATCACCGTCGTCACTAACCCCACTACCCGTTTTGGTCAACTGACAGCTATTCAGGTCTGATTCAATTTCTCTAAGGAGCTTACTCAACTTGGAAGTTATCCTGCTTGAGTATTCTGTTTTCTTACCTACGTCATTGTTGGATCTTAAATCTTCGGTGACCATCAGTTCCTTAAATAAAGGATTTGGATTGTATTTGTTCAGACCTGACCAGTATGGGGAAGGGGAACGATTTTGACTACTACTTTGATCACTACTATCCTTACTCTCTGCACTGGCTACTGTTGAGGCTGATGGACTGACTGAGCGACGAAGTGGCGCCTGATGACCATTACCGTTGCTAGACCCCTTCGTGGCTGGACTAGTTCCTCCCCCTGAATTCACCCGTAAATTAGCGGTCCCAGAATTTGGCATAGTCCGTCTGCTACTTCCGGGAGTCACTGAATGTGACCTTCGATTGCGATCGATTGCATTTGATGGTTGCTTATGACCAGAAGCATTAAATCTGTTGTAAAAACTTTTTCTCAGAATTCTATCGCTGACACTTTCAGCATCGTCATTGGCATTAGCTGAATCTGATTTTAAATTGGTCCCAATACTTTCGTCTGATTCAGTTCGGTCCCCCTCTGATACTGAAATGGGAGATAAGGAGGACAAGTCCATCTTTGGCATTTCACCATCATTTAAGCTGGGGTCTGGGTCATCCTGAATTTGAATTTGCGGGGGTACTACGGGTGGTGAAAACACCTTTTGTGCATTTTGACTTACGGGTGGGCTAGAAGGGCCTTCTTGCGTTGTGGGTATGTCCTTTTTAACCTCCAGTCTTGGGTGCTGGAATCGCCGTTTTTCTTGGGCAATGGCTGCTGCCGATCGGATTAAACCATTTTCATTTCCACTAGACATATCCGCTGTTCTACCCATTTCTTTTGCCGTTAATGTCAATACGCTGTCGCTTGTGGTTCCAGAATACGGCATTTGCAAACGTCTTCCCAACCTTGAGGTTAACGCGGAAGCTCCATTAACTGCCATCGGAGGTCTTCCTGTAGGAATTCTACTACTGGTGCTGCTAGCAGCAGATGCCGCTGGGGGAGGTGGTGTTTCCTCAAGTTTCTTAAATTTTCCAAGCATAAATCCTACTGTCCCTCCTGCTGAGGCTAACCTATTTGTTTTCACTTTCTTCTCTGGAGATAATGCGCGTCTCAGTAGTACAGATTCGTTAAACTTTGTATCTTCGTGACTGCTACTTTCTTCACTTGTCGCACCTGCTTGATTGGGCTCCGGTGACGGAGGTGTGGATAAAATATTTACATCGATTTCATTAGTCCCATTCATTTTCAGGTCAGAGATGTTTGGCTTGCACCCCTTGACTGTGTCATCATGTTGCTCTACTTTCGCAGTTGATCCACTATGAGTAAGTTTCTCCCACTTTTTCTCCAAACTCTGTAAAAATTTCGGTTTTTTCAATGAAGATTGACTTGACTTTTCTATTTCATTCGCCGAAGCGTTCCCATTCATTATGTGACTAGTGGTTTCTTCCCCTACTTTAGTTTTACTTTGAGAAATTGTGTCCCCACCTGTTGCAGCAGCAGTAGTAGTAGCATTATTCACCTCCCTGGGTATTGACTTTCGTTCCAGGAGTCGTGTAATTCTTTCCACGCTTGTCGCACGTGAATCCCGTCTTTTTAGAATTCCGATTCCGGTGGATGGAGACATTTCAGGTGCTGGGACTCCATTCCTTTCTGGTTGATGAAGAGGTGGTGGTGACATCACCCTTGACACTGAACTAGCTCGTGGTCCATCGGGAAAGCTTGAAATGCTCAGTGGTCTATGCTGACGTACTGATACCGTGGGCCATCTTGGGATACTACTGGATGAAGGTGGTTTAGAAGCTCGCATTTCTTCCAAGCTTTTAGGGGATATTTCTTGTGGGGATTTGATGGGAGAAGGGACTGTAATTGGTGAAGCAACTTGTGGGGGAGAAATGCTAGGGCTAGTGACAGAAGACAAAGGATTGGACACCGGACTTTGGATGAATGGGGTAGCTGAACCATCATCACTTGTTGACGAAGGTGGGCCAATGTCCATTGGTGGTGGTTCCACTTTCAATGGGACCACTGCAGATTGGGGTTGAAATGCTACGGGGCGGCTCAAAACTGGTGGTGGTTGGGTGTTTCGAATTTCAGAGAGGCCCACCCCAAAATTTGATGAAGAACTTGCATGAATTTGACTGGGACTGGCAAGGGGAAGTCTTCTGAACGGATTCTGTGTAAGACTTTGGTAGTATTGTGAGTAATTATTCATCTTTTCTTGCACGCTGAGAAGCCTTGATGCAGAACTTCCTGGACTGTCAACCTCAAGTGAAAAAGATGACGAATTTGGCGACAGCAACGATTCTGAGTTTAGAGACACTGTAGTGGAGATTGGACTGATTGAAGATCCACCTCCACTTGCTAATATTCCTGATGTTGTGGAATAAGTTGATGCAGCTAGTGATGATGATGTTGATCCTGCATCTTGCCCACCTTCCCACCCATTAGCTTCCCCCGAAGATGTTCCCGTGGGGTACAGTGTTCTAACAAGTCGACTACCGGAGGATGCTCCTCCCGAAACTACAGATCCCTCCCGATCACTTCTGTCCCGGCTTGCAGAACGAAGTCTCGATAGATACGTGCTGTGATTGTCATATTTTGATGATGAATCCAAAAGACTATGCCGTAGTGATCCAGATGAAGATAAATGATGATGATGTAAAGATCCACCTCCACCAGGGCCTGTGGTGTCGTATTCTGGAAGAATGTTTTGGGGACTGCGGTCAAAAGTTTTGAGGGAACGACGAAGAGGCAGTGTTCTGGATACGGCAGAAGAAGGTGGCATGTCTCTTCCACTTCCATAATCAGAGGAAGCTGCGGAGTGGCTTAGTGTTCTGGTGTAGGATCGTGGTGAGCTATAAGATGAGCCAATAAGGTCATTGTCCACCGATCGGTGACTCAGGTACGAAGGTGAGCGACGGGTTGACAAGGGCAAAGAGCGGGCGGAACCGGTTTCATACAAGTCGGATGATAGCCTCGATAGCTGACCTATGTTTGTTTGGAAAAATCAGTAAAATAAACAATTATTAGTAACGTGTAAAAATAAAATTAAAAGCTTACAATGTCTGTCTGACTGATTAAACTTAACATGATGGGGTGACTTGAGACGATTTCAATTTATCAAATTACAATTTAAATTTATGCGAGCTTCTTTTACATGCCTGATTCCGTACCTCTATTTCCTATAAAGATTTCACTCAAAGTTGTTGTTATTAAATATTTATTTATTAGGAGACCTGAATGTAAATTAGGAGTTGAGTGGAGTAGCAAAAAATTAAGTAGTGCATGTTTTTATTTTATTTACTAAAAATTATAGTGTGCTGAGATATTTTTGCTGCTGCTGTAAATGTCAGTTTTTAATATTAAGTAAAGTATAGATGAAGGCGAACGGGGTGACTTGGGACACCTCACAAAAACACCGTAACTGCCGTGTTCAGGCTTTCTTCTGAAAAATTGATTGATAAAAGCTATCGATAATTTGCAATTTTGCAGACAACATGCATTACAATCAATAAAATAGTGTAAAAAATCGGAAAAGCTATAATGTGTCCCAAGGCGGTGCACTATAAACTAAACGATGAGAGAAAGGTATAAGGTTGTGCACTTGCGTGGTAGTGTGTGATTGTGACAATATAACAATTAGACATTTCACTAATTGTAAGAGATTAAGAGAAGGATGAAATGGAATAGGGTGGATCATTCACTTTTGTCTTGGCATGCGCAGAATATTTTAATTTGAGATGAGTTGTTAGAAGGGAGCTATTGACAAGCACGATTATTATTTTGTAAGTTTTAAAGAAAGCAATGAATATTAAATATGTACATTTACATTCCATAATAATATTACAAATTTATAAGAGACTTATTCAAGAGAGACAGTAACATTTAGAAAGCCCAAAAAGCGTTTATATATATTTACTGAACTGTAACAATTTGTTATATGTAAATTGTAACAAAAAATATATTTTTTTAATTTATAGAAAATGATCATCATTTCATTAAACAAGATAACATCATGCAATTTGCAAGATTGTTTGTGAGGGGAGATCGAAAGATGAAACTGAATGCCCCAAGTCACCCCGACATATTAATATTTTATAAGAGACAGAGCAAAGAGGTTTTGTGAAAATGTGAATAATTATGAATGAATGAGTGCAGATTGTTCATTAGTTACCTGACTCTCAAGAGTAGAGTGAACAAAGCACACAACCACTCCTGTTGTTATCCTAGGCATTTTTCGACTTGGGTGAAAGTGTTCGAAACATTTTTCATTGTCCATTCCATTTTTTAAACTGTGTGTATACCTTCTCTGGATAAAATTGTGCGTGTATTTTTTATGAATAATGAGTTTCATGAGCAAAACTAACTAAATCATTAGATCCTACCTAATTATCATGCTCAAATTTCTACTTACATTTATATTAACATGGACGAAGAATAGTACCACAACAAAATATACTTTTTCTTTCTACCACTCTACAGATGCTATATCATTTATAACACTACTACTATAATTAAAAATATGCTATACTTATGCAATGAATATCTCATCTCATGATAATATATATGCTAAAATCTATTTTTCTCAAAATAAGTGATATAATGATATGTGAATTGAATTAATAGTAGTAGACAGGAGCAATATTACAAGTTTACATGGCGCTCCTGTATTGTCCATTATTACTGGTGAGATGTTGATTAAATTTTTTATAGTGATTTTCAGTGTTATTCTAGCTGTACAATAGATTGTGAGTCAAGAGTAATAATGTAGTAAGGTGTTTGCGCTTCTTAAAGATATGTCAATCTTCTTCTGGATAGTGTTATGCGTGGAATGCACGGTGAACGAAGCAGCTCGCTACATTAAAACTGTATTCCAAAGAAAGAAACACAAAAAGCAAAAATGAATAAAAAAATATTTTTGAGAATTGTTATAAATAATAGTAAAATGGTAATCAGTGTTATGTATATTTGGTGAAAACTGGAAATAAAAAAGCTTGATTTTACATTGAGGAATTCATGCATAAGGTATTAATGAAGAGTTATTTCGAATTAGAGTTAGATATTAAACTTTAAAGATGAATTAGACTATTTTCATAATATCATTTTATCCCTATACGTTTGCCATGCTCGTCAAAATTCCTAATGCCTAACAGAACCAAAATTCCACAGTTATTCAAAAGTATCGGCTTACAGTATCCCGAGTACTTTATTTACACAACACAACAATCAGAGATACATTTTGAGCTTTGTTAACCCTTTTAATTAATTCTATTGATCTCGTTTACGCTCAAACTTTTTTGTACCTACTTTCATTTAAACGAGAAATATTTCATTTCATCAACATGCGTTTAACTTACATTCTTTTGAAGAACTAAAAGTATTTAAGTTATCATAATAATCTTGTTTGATATAATATACTTGTGAAATAATATCATTTGTATGGATTTCTAACACGTATACCAAATTTCTTTCAAATCAAAATAAATCTCAGTCCAATTACCACCACCCACTCCACCTAGAAATCCCCGTTCATTTATAATTTCATAAATATTTCAGTTAACTAAAAAGAAGCAAAACAAAAAGAGTTGAATTAAAACGAAAAAAATAAATATTATGTTCCGCAGATCAACTGCAAAAAGAAAGTATACATTATAAGCTCAGCTCACCTAATTTAAAACTTATAATCAATCACTTTACATTAAATGAAACTTAAATAATTGGTTAATCTGCTTATTAATTAGATGATATGTATGTATTTTCGTCCATTAGTATTCAAGAAGTATTATTTTACATATGCATGCATTTAAAGAGTTAGTTAAGATTTAAGATATTAAGTTTAGTATTTCACACCTTATAATATAAGCTCATCATATAATCAACGTGATAAATCATGTTCAAAATGATTTCAAGTTCCGACATTAAGCCTTACTAACTGAATAGTATCAGAGTATCACTGCTTATTGCTTATG
This sequence comes from Entomobrya multifasciata, assembly GCA_034693345.1. Classification (NCBI taxonomy): domain Eukaryota; kingdom Metazoa; phylum Arthropoda; class Collembola; order Entomobryomorpha; family Entomobryidae; genus Entomobrya; species Entomobrya multifasciata. The sequence continues at coordinate 21,277 of JAQFXM010000343.1, forward strand.
ACACATATTAATCTTAGCTGATATAACAATATGATGACTAACTGATAGAGCTTAAATTAAAAGAATTAGTTAAAACAAGATAATTAGACAAAAGTAAAGTGAGTGATTTATAATTTCAATCTCCAGAATTCTCGTCATCCGCGTTACTAGCATCCTGTGCATCTTCTTCATCCTCCTCCTCTTCCTCTTCTACTTCTTCTTCATCTTCCTCGTCATCGTGATTTTCTACAAGTCTGATCGGAATGACAAACTCCCTTGACTTTGTAGGCAGAACGCATTCATCTTTGTTTGAATCGGTTTCCCCTTGTGGCACTGAACACGATGAGGTTGATGACGCGTTGCTGGGTCTATGCGAGGATGACGCAGGACCATCCGATGATGATCGGGATGATGACGCACTAACTGTTTTGTTTATTGTGTTATTATTTGAATTATTTGTGTTAGCAGCTGCGCTGCGATTACTGCTACTTGTGGAGTGAATCACCACACTGTTATTTGTGTTATTGCTAGTATTACTCAAGTTGCTGCCAGTTTGAACGAGATGGGGATTGGAGTTGTGATGGTGTTGTGACTCACTTCGTGATTGTGCATTCGCCGTGTTCATCGACGCTGAATGGCCGGAATCACTGTCTCCGGAGAGGTCACGGCTTAAGCTCCTGCGCCATGCACCTCCTGGTCCTCCAGCGCTGCCGACGGTCACAGAAGACTCACGACGGAAGTTTCCTGGCGCTGAACTTCCGAATGACCGGGATTCTGATGGAGCTCTGAAAATGCATACAAATCATGATTTAATATACATTATATCTATGTATATTCCTCCGTTGTACTTGACGTTGTAGCCTATACAATTATTCACCTGCTGCTCATAAAGTCCCGTAAAGGTGAAGCACCCCAAAGACCAAACGTAGCAGGGTCTGTGGACCAATTAGGTGTCATCAGTGGATCATCCCTATTTATTCGACGGGTTAAGTTGCGTACGCGGTCCAGAAGATTTGAAAATAAGGATTCCGCAGTGAGCACTTGGAAAGCATCTTCTTCATCCTCCTCTGCTGAAGAAAATGAATCACTTCGGTCCAAGGGCATATCCGGTGCGGCTGTAGCGTGCCTTCGGTTACTGTAATACAAAAGTGTCTTATATTACCCCAAAACTATGATAATCAGTAAATTACGCAAATCTTCTTACCGATAACGCTTGAAAGTGCCTCCCGGCGTAGTTGGCTCATCCCCTTGACTTCTACTTCTTGTGTGTGTTGCAGATGTTGATGTTGTTGCAGGTGTGGCGGCGGTTGCCGCAGCCGATGACCTCCTGACACCTGCCCCGCCACTAGCAACACTCACGGACGCGTCCTCATCAAAGCTGGAATCACTCAGTAGACTGGAGTACCGCTTTGGTCTCGGGAAGCGGCCTGATCTCAATCTAGAGTCCACCCGGAAATCATCTTCACCAGCTTGAGAGGCGTCAGCAGTACTACCTCCACTTGCAAGTTCTTCTCTAGGTGTTACTGTCTGTGCACTGCCCTCCAGTTTAATGGGTATAATAAATTCTCTCGGACACTTTTTTAATTGTTCGAATTTATGTGGAGCTGTTGCCACACTGCAACTTTCAGTTTCTGATGAATTCTGTCTTGAGAAATTGCTAGCGTTCGAGTCCATCCGACGGTAGGACTCTTGTCGTGATAAACTACCCATTTGAGGTAGTGAAGATCTGCTGGCGTTGTTAACGGAAGCCATTGATTGTGATTGTGATGTTGAGGCAGCTGCAGTTGTGGTACTAGTTGGAGGTGTGGCTGGTGGAGAACCAACTACTTCATCCACAAATTTTATAGGAATGATGCGCTCTTGTTGTGATTGCTGAGTTTGAAGCTGTGGTTTCTCTTGTTGCTGCACTACAGGGGTAGCGGCTGGGGGTGGTGGTTGACTAATTGGTATTGACGGGGCACTTACCGGGAAGCTGACTTCCGTTTTGACGATTTTCTCAGATTCAGGCTTGGCTGCTCGAGGTAAAGTGGAAAACTTTTTGGGACCGTCCTCTGTATTCAGACCCTTATCCGCTGAGCCAGACGTCACAACTTTGGTTATCACTGAGGTTATTTTCTTAACTGCCTGTTCCTTATTAGGTCCTCCATTTGTTGCGGCAGTGGCTGAATTGGCGGTGACAGCTGGTTGTTGTTGGACCGGCGGGGGTAGCTTGCTCAATAGCTTCTGTTTGGCTGCTGCCGCAGGTCCTAAGACAGGAGTGCCGCCAGTTTTACCAGTTTCACCTTCTGTATCGGATTCAGGAGGAGCAATAGATTCATTGCATGCAATAGATGCAGATAAGTCGGAAGAAGCATTGGTAGTGTTGGTGTTTGTGCTATTTTTAACATTCAATTGGGGCTCATTCAAGGTTGGTTTTGGTGGAGTAAAAGGTTCTTGTGCAGGGGTGGGTGTGGTGGATGCGGGTGTGGATGTTGATATAGTGCGTGCATCAGGCATAGGGCTTGTTTTACCTTTAACGACCATCACAGCTGGCTTAGCACCACCCTTCCCGGTGTCCATTAACACAGGCTTGACCTCACTGGTTGACGATGGCGCTGGTGTTGGTTTTTCAGTGCCACCCGCCGCCAAAGCGGCAGGAATTTGGATCTTACCTGGACCCTTAGAAACAGTTACCTTACTTGGTGGAACTTCAACCTTTGAGCTATCCTCTGTGGGAGGTTTATCCATCTTAGGTGGTTCTGTCGGTTTAACTGCTTCCGGTGCCTTCTTAGGTTCCTCTTTTGGTGTTACAGCAGGTGTCGTTGGTGCAACCTTTTCGGCAGGTGTTTCAACTTTAGGTTTAACATCGGCTGGTGGGGATTCACTCTTTCCAGCTTGCTTCGGTGGTGGTGTCTTCTCCTCTACAGATGATTGTGACTGCAATTTTGCCTCAAAAGCTGCTTTACTTCTCGAAACGGATGTGGTGAGAGGGCGAGGAGGTTTGGATTCAAATTTGCTCTTTGCATCAGATACTTTGAAAGACGGAATCACAATTTTCTTAATGCCTGGGGGTTTTGGAGGGGGTTCCATTGTAGTAGAGCCAGAAGGTGAAACCTTTGTCTCCAGATTTTGAATGAGCTCTGCTGTCTTCTGACTGATAACCTTGGAATTTCTACGCTCGATTCTAGTTGGTGATACGGAGTCAGCTCTATCCTTGAGTTTGGATGCTCTTGACCTTGTCTCCTCTCCAGAGTCGGACGCAGGTGTGGAATCTCGTTTGTCTGGTGGAGTTGCTGATTTTTCCTTTTGTGCAGGGGATGGGGCAGCAGTTTCTCGAGCAGGCGATGGGGATGCGGAAGGAACGGCTTCTTTAGGAGTGGGTGGTTTTTCTGCGGCGGCAGGAGCAGGTGCTGCAGTGGGGGTAACTGGAGGCTCCTCCACTGGAGCTGGTTTTTCTGGCTCCACTGGTGTTTTTGGTTTGATGATTTTCTTTTTTATAGGAGCTTTGTCTTCTGTGGGAGTGGGTGTACTTGAAGACGGCTCTGTAGTGACCTTCTTAGCGGGCGCTTTAGGTTCCGGTGTTGGAGTTGATGCAGTAACTTTCGGCTCAGAAGCAATTTCAGTCTTTTTGGGCTTTGCTATTTCAGCAGCTGGCGGCGTAGGCGTTGGAGTTGCAGGGGTGGGAGTTACCGATACTGGTGTAGCGGGACTAGCGGGAATTGGACTGGGAGCAGCTTTGTTCGCTGCCTCACCTCGCACTTTGCTTTTATCTCTTTTCACAACTTTGCCTTCTTTCGTTCTGGAACCTGTGTCGGCAATTGTTGCTGCCTTTGAAATAGCTCCTGCTTCTACATCCTCCGCAAGCGTTTGAATCTCACTAATTTCACTGAGAGTGTCACATGCATCTTCTTCATCTCTTTCCTGACCCTCATCAGGAGGTGGTAATTCCAGTTCTTCTTCACCTACATCCCGAATCAATTCTAACATTGGTGAGCTTTTTGACTTTGACTGCGTCTTCATTCGTTTCGGTTTCTTTGGATGATCTTTTGCTTCTTTACTATCGACATGGTTAGCTACAGCTGCACCTGCAGCGCCAGCCCCGCTTTGGTCCACGTTATTTCCAGCCTGTCCCTGTTCTTCTGCGTTGGGTTGCTGTTGCTGAATTACAACTGATTGCTGATTGATTGCCGGGCAGTTTGCCAGAGCTAGTAGAAGGTCAAGTCTGACTGGGGTCTGCGTAGCGAGTTCGTCTGCAGCGGACAAGCAGTCCTTATCATTGACGTTGATCCAAGGATGTGCACAAACCTTGCGAATGTCTGCGCGCTTTTTGGGGTCGACTGTTAGCATAATACGAATTAAGGGGGAGGCCTCTGCGGGTTTCTTAGGCTCAAAATAATCTCCGTGTGAAATTTGCTTGACAAGACGTTTAAAGTTAGAACCGTCAAATGGCATCGCACCGTAAACAAGTGTGTATAAAAGAACGCCAAGAGACCAGCAATCCACCTCTGGTCCTCTGTAAGGAGTACCACGAACGATTTCAGGGGATGCGTACAATGGACTTCCACAAAATGTTTTGAGCAGGTTGACCTCGTCGAAGACATTGCTCAGCCCAAAGTCGGCTATTTTGGCGTTGAATTTTTCATCCAATAGAATGTTCTCGAGTTTAAGGTCACGGTGACATATTTTATGCTGAAAAATATGATTTTAATGAGTTAAAGTACAAAATTCTTTGAATCCTGCATGAAACCAAAAAATCATATGCTAACTAATTACCTTATGGCAATAGTACACTGCAGAAGCAATCTGTCTAAAAATTCTCCTAGCCTCATCATCTTGTAGCACCTTTCGCTCATTAAGATAATCGTATAGCTCTCCCCCCGCAGCGTATTCCATCACAAGTACCATTTTCTCCCGATTTTCGAAAACTTCATAAATGTGAATTATGTTGGGATGGCGGACAGATGACATAATTTGAATTTCACGACGTATTCTAATTAGGTCAGCCTCAGTCTCAATCTTTGATTTCTTAATAGTCTTGATAGCCACCTTAATTGAATACATACATACAACATATCGTAATACATTTCCAATAAAAATCATAGGAATGCATTTAAATGATTAAATTTTCTCACCTCCTGGCCAGTCTCTTTATCAATTCCCAACTGAACTTTGCCATAAGTACCCTGGCCCAACTTTCTAATCAGATCAAAACGTTGTCTTAACCTGCCCCTATTATTCTGCACTCCTGTTGCATTTTCCAAAGGGCCCATAATGCCCCTGGATTGATTAAGGGGATCATTTGCCTCACGCAGCACCATTTTGATCCCTTTTCTTTTAACTTTTTATCAGTCTAATTCTACAACAAAATCTAACTCTCACTAAAACAACCACAATTAACTCTGAAAGTTAGTTATTCCCACAAAAATACAACTTTTCCATAGTTCATCGGCCCCCTTGAAAGTTATATACATATTTTCACATTTTTTGTTCACACACCCACAAAAAAAACACGACTTTTACAAGGTACCATTTTAATTCACGCCCCACCCACGCACACTTTCCTAATTATAATTATTTTCTCTTTCAATTATTTATCAAGCCGTTTAACTTATTAACCCCTTTTAAAATTACACCCCAAAATATCTTTAGTTCTATATCTATTATAAATACGTTGGCGTTAATAATACTAATTCCTACTTCTGAAAAGCTGCCCATTTGTTTTGATGAGTAATAAGGGAAGAAAATGGCTGATAAGCGGTCGGCTACAAGCGAAAATTTACGAGTCAATGCACTTCCGTCGCACAACTATACTTCCGAACATTTCCCCAACAATGTATGTGAATAAGTGCACTGCATATTTGCAATCTTTCCTTCAGCACATCTCTCCCTTCTTCTTGTACAGTCATAGTCACACATGCATTCCAATACATATGCAAAATATATTATTTACTGGTATGGTGGCGTTCTGCACTTTCGAGCAGCTTTTCACTTGATCTCTTTTTTTCAAGGAACACGTCATCACTTTTTGCCAGTTTTTTTTATTTTCTTCATCGGACGAAGATTCTCCGTCGTAGTTTAGTTTGGTAAATTAATAGGGAAATTTTTAAATGGGCTGGCTACTCCTAAGTAAATAAATATTTCTCACACTGGCATGCACCACTTGGAGGAAATAATATAATGAAAGAATTCCATGTAATGGCCTACGCTATCTCTTCTCTTCTGGCACTGGCCTGGCATTCTCCCATTTTCACTGTAAATTATCGCTTTACTCATTCCCTCGTTTACACCATCACCACAACAAAATGAATGAATAGTCTCAATCTCCGCAAAAATATACAAAATATTTTTTTCTGGCTATACTGTAAATCTGTTATAATTTAGGGATTTATAGTGTAAATTAAAAATGGAAAATTGGGTATTTAAAAGACAGCAAATTGGGGTACAGCATTCCATCCAAGTCAAGTCAAGTCAAGCAGTTTGGTACAAGGCTAGAAAATCACTGCAGACGTTCGGGAAAAAATATGTAGAATATATATTTTAAAATATAAATTATATGGTTGGTCTTAGTATGTTTTTATATGTATACTTGGATGGTGACACTGACTCCGCCAAAAAAAAACGTTAAAGTGAATATAATATAAACTGACGGTATTGATGATGATGCTTCTATTATTAGGAAAAATGGATTCGTCATAAAAACTTTAAACTTCAATGTGTGATCATGATGATGATGAGACTACTCTCTCTTGTTGTTCGGAAATACACTTGGTTTTTACGAACATATGCTCGACATGTAGTCATCATAATTGAAATGCACAAGAGGAGCATCATCATCAGTTTAGTCGGTGCAGTGCAATACGCATTCCAAACCGTCTCGGATTTTCTTTTGAAACATGTTTTCCTTACGATTCTAACGATACGACTTTGTATGTTGGATTGGATGTTGGATGAGTGTGTAAGCTTGATAATTTCTTTCAAGAAGCTGTAATCATTATCATCGGCGCATCATTACCATCATGGACCCGGAAGGAAAGAAGTTGTTTAAAAAAGCTTAGGCACTCGACTCTCTCTCGCTTGTCATTATTACACCCTTACAAAAGCAACAAGCACAGCAGGAGATTACGCTTTGAAAAGTTTAGAAAAGAAACTGATAAGTAAAAGGGGAAAAACATTCTTGTTCGGAACATTTCGTTTCAAAACACTCAAACAAGCATGTATGATAGTGATGACTCTGGTTTGGTTTGAAACTGAAGTCGTAGTAGAGTTCTAATTTTAGTTCAGCCAACATTCAATTCAATTTACTATCTTCTTTTTAGATTCAGATTCGTCGCGTTCGCGTACAAAACAGACATCATCATCGTGAGATTCCAATTTCCGAATTATACCGTAATACAATGATCCTCCTATTAAGTTACATAAGATTATTGGAATTACGCTTAATGGGTTAAGGTTTCTTGTAAGTCTAAAGGAATTTTGTGTGGAAATGCCAAAAAAATTAAAAGGAAAACTCTATTTTAAAAGTAAAACTATACAATATATTCTTATAGTCAACCTCATCCTCATGATATGATAGTGTGCTAGGATAGCTAAATATATGCATAAGGAAAAAAGTATTATTAATTTGTATTGATTTTTAATATCGTATTTTCGCCTTGCCATTCACGTGGGGTGGAATGGAGGAATTGGGATAATTTCAGGCACATTCGCAAAAAGAGAACAAATTCACTTGTTCATGTCAGTTGCAGTGATCTACTCGTTAACTCATCTTAATTCCCAGCAAAAGTATCACGTTAGAATGATGTCATCGTTCTTATGTCTTTAGGCTTCTAATATTTTGCCAGTTAGTATTTTATCATTATGGAAAGTGCCAAAACGGGAAAAATTAGAACTTTTATTCTCTTAAATTGTTTTCTATTTTCTTGTACTAGTTTGTAAATAAACTTCCCTTACAATTACGATTCATTTTTAGCTCAGTTCGTGATCCATTTCACGGTTAGTTTTTTAGTTTGTTATTTTTGTCCAAATGAAAATTAAATGGATCAATTCATGTGGAATTGCACGAGCGTGTATAACATCGTAATTGAGGGAATGGGAAAAGCCAACTTAAAATACTCAAATGTCCTTTGATTGTCGCCAGTATAAGTTATTTATGTGATGCTCAATGACTTTTTGAAAACAACAAGAGGGCATCGAGGGCACCACAAAAGATTTGTAGTGCAAATTACTACCACATATTCAAGATTTTAGATTTTATTCAACAACAACATAAAATCAAACCTACTTTTTGCCATTCATGCATGAATAACACACTCATAAAAATGGAGAAAATTTATTGTTGACTTTTGAACAACATATTGAATTACACTATAAAATGATTTTTATTCGGGGGACTACTAATTTTATAGTGCAGTAATGCAAAGCAGACGAGTAGTGAAACGGATATTGGAAAGAAATTGTAGCTTTTTATAAAAACATTACAGTCCACCTACATCTGGGTTTTCCAACTGGTTTCACACGCTGAACTGAACTGACAATGAGAGAGATTCGGATACTTTCCAAGAATAACAACAGATATAACATGTACATCCTCTCTTGTCAAATTAAAATTGGTAACAGATTTGTCATGCTTGTGTGCAATTTTAAAAGAATGAAGTCTATGAAAACAGAATTTAGGGATTTTACGACGTCGTAACAATGAACTGTTTTAGTGACCACGCACTGTTCTCATAATGCCCCATCGACGAAGTGCAATCTTAATCATCCTATTATCCTCTCAATAGGCCAAGACAAGATTTAAAGATTTTAATGAGTATTTATCAGGATTTGGGAAAAATAGATGATGAGAATAAACCAAGGTTAACTAACTGTATTAACACACTATAAAAACCACAATCACTGTTTTTTATTGATTTTATTTTATTCTCTACAAAATTATGTTTAGTAATATATTATTTTTAATTTTATTCATTTTAAATACATTACATGGACAAGCTATATTGTTTTACCTCTACTCAAATAATTTTTTATTTAGCTGTTTAACTTTCTAAACTATAGCCCACGTGATAATCAATCGTATTGCCACCGCTAACCCAACAGAATAAACATGCACCCTTGTCCTTGTCCAACTAGATCCACTTTGTTCTTGCTCCAGATCTCTAGCCGTTTCGTTGTTCTCTCTTTCAATTGAATCATCTCTCGCACAAACAGACATTCCAAAATCGTTATCAATACAGCTCGTCCCTCTTTTACAAAAGAAAGGTGGAAGTTGGTATCTCTTTGCTTTCACCGCAGGAACACGCCCAGCAACTGCTCTCCGTTTAGCACCAAGTTTCTCATTACAGCAGTAATAATGCTCCTTCAGTTTACATTCACCTTGCTCTTCAACCAACCCCATTCCAGCCGAACATCCACATACCGCATCCCAGGTACACTTGAGAAAGTGGTTCCGATTACAGAAGGAAATTCCCTTCCAATACAGCCTATTTACTATTACAAACACCATTTCAAGGGATGTGGGAAGATATTCCAACTCGTTCAATGACAAAGTTTCAAACACTTTCGTCAGACTTTCTTCATCATCAATTAAGCAAGTTTCTCCCAAGGGAATTGTTCTCATCATGATCGCTTTAAGCATACGGTTAATCTCTGACGTAAGGTGGGCTTCAGTTGGGCTCGGAGGTTTAGGCATTTTTGTTGTCTCTTTAGAAGGATGCTTTGTAGGATGTCTAGTTCTAGTGGGATGTCTAGTAGGATGCTTAGTCGATGTTGTGTATCTTGATCGTCGAGTTGTTGTAGTTTTATGTCCATTCCCTGACCCATTTCCATCACCACCTCCTCCCTCACCTCCATCACCTCCATCACCTCCATCACCACCATCACCTCCATCACCACCATTTCCATCAATACCACCACCCTCTCCACCCCCACTTCCACTCCCAGAATGCCTACCTTTTGCAACAAAATAGTGTTCAACTTTCTCATCATCATCATAATCATCGCCTTCATCCTGTGGGGCGTTGAGTACAACTATTGATCTCTTTGACACAGATTTTTCCGTTTCATCATCTAGACTCTCTTCCTTGATTATCTTTTCTAACTTATCATGCTCTTCGTCAAGACTATTTTCATTCTCATCTCCTTTCTTTTCCTCTTCATCATTTTCTACATTCCAAGTATCCCCCATTTCTTCCTCGTCCTCCTCCGGTTCATCTTCATCATCCTCACATTCATCATTTTCGTCACATGAAGCACACCGGTATTCTGTACTATCTTTTTGATCAGTTGACAAACATTTTGTCCCTTCCATACAAGTAGTCACCCAATTTGCATCTGGTTTCGGGTTACATTGTTCATCCGGGTCTAAATAACACCGTTCTCCTATCCATCTTGCTCCACGATGACAACCACACCTTCCAGTACCTCTGTGGCATCGTAATCCCATTGTAGCATTGCACAAGCTTGCCGAATTTCCCTGCACAGTGCTCACCAAAAACTTGGAGTATTTAGTAGCAGCAATGTAATATGGCAATGTTCGCTTTTCAATGTTAACATCATTGGAATTCGCAATTTCCTTCCAAAACTTGATAATTCTGTCCAAAGTTAAGCCAATGTTGGGGTCACACACTTCGTTCATTCCTGAAGTCATTAGTTGCTCCATCAAAACTGTTTGCTTGTTCAGATCAAAATACACCCGTAACAAATCCATTTCCTCGATGTCATCTTGTGGAATGCTTCTCGCTCTGAAAGCGGTTGCAAGAATGCTTTTCGGATCCTCACAAGTTTCACCCGTTTTACTAGGATCCTCACACACACATCGGCCTGCCCATTCTGCATTATTTCCTCCAGCACATTTAGCACCTGGAACACAACCCGGACGGAATCTTTTCTGGAATGCCTTTTCCACTTGCCATAGTTGGGCACCATCGCTGTCATACAGATACTTTCCGTACTCAAATGTTCTTCCACAACTGGCCATGTTCATTGCTACGCAGTTAAAATCTCCATCTTCTAGTTGACTGGGCAGCAACTGATTCCAACAATCACAAGTTCTTGTTGAGTCTGAACAGTTTAGGTAGTTTTCAATGTCACACAGGCGTACTTCCGGATTATCCAATATTTCTCGGAAAACCACCAACCGCTTCTGGTGACCCTGGTCCTCATCGCTTCTGTAGTTGAGAAGGCGCTGATGTAATTTTACGTCGCAAGAGTCTCCACGCTTCAGTGTAGAACGTCTTTGAATAGCCAGGCTAGAAAACTCTTCATCAAATTGTTTCTTGCATTTATCACCCGAACACCAACACTTCTTTTGGAAGAACAAAGGCTTGTCCACACAATTCGTTCCGCTGATGCAACTGGGTGGATCCATTTCAGAGAAACGCTTCCGGTCTTTTAAAGGATCGAATTCCAGAGGAGGCTCAAAATCAACGTCACAGTTGTATCCCAGAGGGATTTTGCATTGCTTGTGTCCTCCCTTGGTTGTTTCCAGTTCAAGGCCTGATTTGCATTCACAAACTTTACTAGCTTCATTACAACGAAGGAGTTGGTACACATTGCAGAATGACTTTTTCTGTTGGAGAAGTCCTAACTGCCAGGATTTAATGTCTTCTGGAGGTGGATCAGCCCATCTGTGATTAGCATCCTTTGAAACAGGGGGGTTGTCCAAAATCAATTGAATTTTAGGATCACAGGAATCACCATGCTTGAGAACTGCAAGCTTGCGCAGATGAAGTTCGTTTACAACCATTTCTTCCTTGTCAGAATCCGACTCCAACTTTCTGACAAGCTTTTGAGCTTCCTCTGCTCTATTTTCTGTTTCAAAAATCAATCAATTTTATTGATCGAACTTTTTTTTAGCTTGAAGTTCTATTAATTGTTACGTCATGTTTACCTGGAAGATACATGTCCCTCTCATTCATCATATCCACCAACTTTTCCTTGATCTCTTCAGGATGCATAAAATATTCTCTGGCGGTTGCCCCAATGTCATTCATCCAAAGAGGTCTACCTCCTTCCAATTCTTCAGATAGTTGGTCCTCCTTTTTCCTGCTCTTCAGATAATCCGATTTTCCTTTCTGTTTTTGTTCATTGGATTCAACCAGTTTCATACCTGCAGGTCCGCTCCGTCTGCTACAGGTTGCCCCCCAAAAACCGCTTCTGCATTTACAAATCTTTCTGACCGGACTAGCTCCTCCACCCAACCCATCGCTTTCATTTTCCAACACGCATTCCGCATTTTCCAGCAGGCATTTTATGGGACTCATTTCTGGTGTCACGAGAACCCCATATTTTCTCAGTTTTCTTCCCGATAGCTCACACGGATGACCAATATTAACACCACAAAGACCATCCCGATTCACGCCCATAGAAGAGTGAGCACAGGAACATGTCAAGAAGTGCCTGTGACATGTGAGCAAATTCCTAAAGTCACATATACTTCTAGAAGTGTTGAATATCTGCTGCAGTTGCTCAGCTTTCTCTTGAGGACTTATCGTGCGATCCTGCGATTTGCCTTCGTGAGGCATAATGGAATCTTCGAAAACCCCGATGAATGCATCCAGCTCATCTACAGTGAACACCTTGCAGCTTTGTCCGAATTGGGCATAGTCATAGTCCTTTTCGAGAGCACGCTGATAGAGAATTTTGTGACGAGGATGGAGATCTTTGAGAGTGGGAGGGAGCTTGATGTCGGAAATGACAATACGTTTTGCAGCATTGCCTCGATATGGCTCGGGAGGAGATGATGGGTTAACTACATTACTCTCAGGATTACTGGGTGGGACGAGCCGTAAGTTGGAGCTTTCTTTAAGCTCGCTCTTCGAGTAAATTTTTACATTAGATGGAATTCGACCTGAATGCGCTACGTTCGCAGTGAAAACAGCGGGGGTGGCACAAAGCACAGGAAACAAAAACCAAAAGATATGCATTTTTCTCAATAACTATAATTACAGACAAATTCAACACGAAATATATTGAGAAAATATTTAGAAAAATAAAAATTATTACAGAACAAAACATTTCGTCTGCATGAAAACTGGAAACAGTGGCGTATCTTTAGCGACTATGAACGTGAAGAAAAACTGAACAAATGATGGCGGACATTGGTCCAAACTCCAAACCACATGAAATGATCACATAATTTTGATGAGTATAAATGTTCAATTTTATTTTAAAATACAAAAACCAGCATGTAAGTAATTTACTTTGCTTAATTTAACGATAATAGTAACGGTAATTAAAAAATATAAAGCCCATTTCTCGCAACAAACAAAAACAATCTTATTAGAAACATTTATCAGTTAATACCACCAAAGTACTTCATATACAACTAGCAGCGATATGTCAGCATATTATAAAATCCTGTGTTTTAATGAGGATGAAGATGAAATTGGTTAAAAATCTAAAATTATAATAAATAAATTTTTGTATAAGCTAATTACAACTACAATTGATTAACCTGCTGTGCATTTTTAGGCACTACGCAAAAACAATTCATACATCTCTAAGCCATAAAAACTTGTAATTTAATGTAATTTAAAATACAAATAAAGTATATCGATAATCACAAAAAGTTTCCCTTATTATTCTTTCTGTTTTTTTGTCTGGAAATCTCAGAAAGTGTTTTAAGTAACACGCTCACATAGTACAGAGTTTTGAATTCTTGGCATTATGGAATGATGACGTTGACTTTTGATGATACTGTTTTGCGGTCGGTAGACGTTTGTTCTTAACTATAGGATTGATAAAAGTGGTAAAAATGCAATCAGGAACTAAACAGGTTGGTTAGATAGGAGATGGAACTGAGTGAGATGTCTTCTTCTTCATCGTTAAAAGGACAGATGTTGGATGTGAGTGGAGATTGTGTACATGGTTTGGTATCTGGCCAGCGGAATTAAAAGGAAGAGGTTGTGTTTTATTGCTTGTCTTTATATGGCAAGTCCAAAGACGGACACAATACAATAAAGACTTTTATTCTCCCATCTAACTGTACAACAACCATCGGTAGCATTATCCCAGAAACAGGAACTCGCCGTGTGCAAACCAGCACCAGATTTTTGCATGATTGTGCAATTAACTGCGTAAAAGAGAAAAAATATAATATTATATTCTATACAAATCAAAAAATCCCAAATGGATATAACATGTATGTTAAGATTTTGCTTACCGATATATTTAAATGGTTTCTGAAGCCCTGTGAGCCCCAAAAGGCACCCTTCCACTACCGCTGACGTCCACTGGCTAACTTTCGTATTACAATACGTCTGACCACCAATTACCTGTTCAATAGTCTCCTTTACTATGCCACTCACTTCATCTGCGACGAATTGGGTCTGAAATAAAATTCAAAATACTAATTTAGTCAAGTCAGTTTCAATTTTGGCAATTTTCTAAATTAAAATCTCTCCCATAAATCATTTTACCTCTTCATTAAATTCATCCATGGCTTGACCCCTGGCTTATACTGGTCCCAAATCCAAAGCCTTCCTATAGTTTAACCCGTAGAGCCGTTAAATGTCAAAAACTAAAATTCCCTTTTTTATACACCTGGCACGCCCACGCACATTCAGTTCATTGAATCCATCAGTCTATACATTCAGCAGATTTCACTCTAATTCCTTAATGATCCCAACGATAGTCTCCAGTTAGTACATACAACGCGGATTCATCTAATACTTGGTCTGGAAACTTCTGAAAAATACAAGAAAAAAAACATTCACTTAATTTCTAATCCCAACTTTCCCCCAGCTCCCCAAAAACACACTCCACAACCACAATCCTATTTGTACTCACATAATTATAATAATTGGACTACTACCACCATAAATCCACCTGGCTTACCTTAATAAGCTTTTAGTAAAATTAAAAATTTCCTATTTATCTGTCATCTGTCAATTTGTTTAAAAATGGGAATGTATAAAAAACCTAAAAACTACTTTTCCTTGTCGTGTGTCAACATTTATCACCTGACTCTCTATTGTGATTGTATGTTCAGTATCTCTCGTGTTTTTTGATGTCATGTGAAGGAATGCAAAACCATACAAAACTGCTCTAAACGTGATCTAACAAATTGAGTGAGTGAATGCATGTGATCTTGTCGTGTATCTTCTCAATATACAGCCGTGCAGCTGAAAAAAAGAGAAAATCTCTCTTTTACCTTTTCGCCTTTTGGCACATAAACCACTTCCCCTGATCTGCTCTCTGTGAACACTCTACTCTACTCACCTACTTCTTGGCTGCTTCGTTGTCTCTTTAAGACGTAATTAAAACTTTAACCACCTACTTAAATAGCTGATTAAAAAAGGTAAAGATTTAACTTTAGTATTTTTTATTACCTTTAACTTATAGTTATGCTAAAAGCTTTGTTCACCCCACGATGAACGAAACGATCCACGACGCTAGTTTAAAACTGGTTGGATTAAATTTGACTGTGTGCTTTTTTAAATATAAAAATTCACGGAAAATTTTGGGGTCACAAATGTACGCAGTTTAGAGCTGTGATTTTTGTTAAATTATTTATTAGCTATGTTTTGGAATTTTAATGTTACCTGAGTGTGTCCTACACAAGTTGTCTTGGGAGTTTACATTGTGGTGTCATGCTGTTCTTGGTGGTGTCGGCAATTATGTTGACTTTGACTTTGAGTTGTTGTCATTCAATAATTTAACTAGGGTTTATGCTGGAATGTGAAAAAAAGAAGTTTTGTAGGATATGAGGATGAAATGGGATAATTTGAGATTATAGGTATTTTTTGTTTGTTTTCCAGGCATTCTCCATAGCAACTCTGTCATTTTCCAGGTTTTTGTGGTGACAGTCCGTTCCAGTCTTTTAAAAATGTAAGTAAAACTACTACACTAGAAGCAAATTACTGTGGTGACTTTTCTCAGCTTTTACTAAAGTTGTAATTTTTTTATTTACAGAAAATATATCAACATCTGTGTATAAAATCAGTGTAGGAAGATATGACGACTTCGACAGGAAAATTGTTTCAATACGGGAAAAACTTTGCGGGATTAGTTTTTAGGAAAAACAACTCATCTATTACGTTTTGTAACACTAGCAGTAGGTTGTCATTTTCGTCTGGTCCTCCACCACCAATTGGAGGGGAAGGGAGCAAGGAGCCATTTATCCCAGCTTATGAACAGGTATACATAAAATATATCTAATCTAACTTGTTCTTTTATATGTTTTTGTATTAATAATGGTACAGTCATTTGTAATTTATATGCTAATTTTCCATTTTGTAGAGACAAGGAGAACCTGTCCAGACCCTGAAGGCTCGGCTTTTGTACCAAAGTCGGAAGAGAGGCATGCTAGAAAATGGTTTGCTCCTGAGTACTTTTGCTGCGAGGTTTTTGGATTCCATGAATGAAGTGGAGCTCAAAGACTATGATAGACTTATTAACGTGCCTTCCAACGACTGGGATATCTATTATTGGGCAACTGGAGTGAAGCCAATTCCTAAGGAATTTGATACGGATATCCTTCACAAATTCATTGCGCACGTGCGAAACGCTGACAAGGAAAGTCGAATTCGGCAACCAGATTTGTAAGCTTATTGTGCATTGTTATTTTCATTTTTGTTTACGTTACAGTTACATGCGAATCATCATAAAATTGATATTGTTTGGTATTCTTTTGGTGTATTACAGAAGGGAATCTGATATTTACTCATTGGCGACCTCCAAATAGAATTGAAGCAGCGCCATTAGTGTCAATCGCTTAGCTTTGTTACCTTCAATATAGGAATAAACTGAAGGCTTCTATTTAATCCTAATTTATCACTAGTTTTAATAAAAATTTGCACAAAGTAAATAATAGTATAAAAATCAATCATCCAACAAAAACAATATGCCGTTCCAAAGGGACGGTGGTGCAGCCAGTGGCCTAACAGTCTCCTCAATTCGCTCCTCCCGCAATTATCCTGGGGCGCCTCCTACCTCAGCAATAAGTAGCAAAATGGTTCCGAATAATTCAAAACAACAGTCAGCATTTTCAATGATGATGAACGATTTCGCTGATCCAGCAGACTCCGAGTCCCGGCTTCCCACTTCCAAAGATCCCAATGGTGTGTATAGTGTACTTATAACAGATTCAGATATGGCTTTGACCAAGCGAAAGTTTGTAAAAGTTTCCAGTGTTGGCGAGGTGGAAGTTTCTCCTGATCGTGTGGAATTTTGTGTTCAAATCAACAGTACCAAGGCTGACATGATTGCTGCTCGAGAAAGTATACGAAAACGAGATGAATATATCATGTTAGCCTTGAAAAAACTTGGTATTCCTCAGACTGGCATTAGTACAACAAGCATGGTGAAAAAGTACAAATTGGAAGAGGAAGCAGACGAAGATGATGACATTTTAGAAGCAAAAATTTTGAGAGATGTGGAGAAGCAGTTGTCAGCAAGAAAGGGGAAGAAGGGAAATAACAATAATGACGATGATGCAATCAAAGATCTGGAGAAGGAACGAGTCAAAGTGGTGAAAGAGTTGTATGTAGTGTGTGATAACCTGAATCAGTACATGGAGCTCTTTTCCATTGTTAATGAGAAGCTTGATCGACAGGTGAATGTCAGTCCTCCTGTTATTCGCATTACGCCAGAATGTCTTCAGAAACAATCGTAAGTTCGCTTGCCAAATATTGAAGAATTTTTGCCCCAATTTAATAGAATGGATCTTATGAGGGAATTAAATGAACTATTCTGTTTTTTTATACAGTCAAGCTGCTGCCAAAAAGGCTATGGACAATGCAATCCTGAAAGCTTCGCATCTCCTCCAATCTCAAAAGAACCTGAACGTGAAATTTTCCGTAGGGAAGCTCTTCTACTCAATTGAAGATTCCCTAATGGTGACTGAAATAGCCGAGTACAACAACATCAATACCAACACTGCTTTTGAAAGTCTAAGGTGGAAAAAGAATAATAAGTTGGTGGTCTGCAAACTCACTTCGCTTTTTGAGGTGAACATTGTAAAAAATCGACGTGTTGTCAATTGAAAATGTTAAATTGTTGTGAAAAGTCTTACAATATGCTTATGCTACTTTTATCTTTGAAACTGGCTCAATATCCCAATTTTTAATTTGTCGAGTACCCATTCAGAATTTTCGTAATTTGTCACATTAAAATTGTTTACGTGCGAATATTTCAAGTTCTATAAAACGAATGTATAATTTATTTCTCAATTTACTATTTGATGAAAACATTACATTTAAAGATGTGAAATGTGAAATGCATTCCACGTTTTTCAACGTTTGATCTGAAATTGCTTTGATCTTCGTCGTATTCGGATTGGTTGTTTCCATTCCTTTCACTAATGAGAAACATGGCATAATTGACCTTGGGAAACAAAAAGGGAAATGGCAATGCACTCTGCTCAGAACCAACAAAGCTTGTTATCACCATTAAACATAAAGTACATCACATCATAGTGCATGCATACACATTCCACCACATCCGCTTTTGAGAAATGAAGGTGCAAATGAAAACGAATCCTTGAAGAGTACTTGAAGGTTTTCACAGAAGAGCCCTCAATAATATTATGATGGATCTCTGCTTTTGCTCGGTTTTTACAAGAAATGAGCATCATTCATTCAAAATCATTCCTTATGGATTTTCCGATATTTTGGTTGTAGTGTCTTCAAGGCAAACCGATTTTGAACTTGATTTGAAGGTGATAGCCATCACCTTTTACCAGGTGCTACCCAATGTAAGTAGCTAAAAGTAAAACTCTGCTAGATTAGATGATAAGAGTATACGCAAGTGTGCTCTATACCTATACTATACAGTATTTCCCTTGCAATGAATCTGCTACATAAGATTTTATGGAAAATATTTTTTGTTAAGACACCATACCAGCAACAGCGACCAGCGTGCCCAACTTCAACTTACAATCAGATATCAGATTCATTCCACAAATGCTCGATTTTTCATTTATGGTACCTAACATGCATACCTGTATGATGTAATGATATGCATAAATCCACACAACAACAATAACACTTTTGGGTTTTGGTCAAATTTTCTAGAAATTCAGCATCATACAATCACATCACGTCATTTTTAAATGACTGGAAAACTAAAGACTCGCAATCAACAGTGGTTGGTGGTGGTAGATGTTTTATGAAATGGCCTTCCATAGTACATGAACTTGTCTTGAATAATATTTCGTGCCTCGTGGACTGAATGTTTGTTGGCATTGTTAGATTATACTACGCAGTATGATTTACATTCTTGGTCATGATAATGAAGTTAGTGCAATTACAGAATCGGAACCGTCTACATCCGCTTTTGTGTAGTATCATTCTCATTTCCAGCCAAAGTTTTGCAACTGGAACTACTGAAAGTTGCTTTTATACTAGTTTCATCAAAGTCTGATTTATATATAACCACTGTTTATAATCATTTTGGATTTCCAGTAAGTTTAATTGTTGTGGTTTACCAGTACATAAGTTAAAATATACTGTACAGAGATTTCTTAAGCGTCAGTAGCAAAGTTGGATTCAGCATTTGGGGTAAATTGAGACCTCATAACTTGGTGCTAGTAATTATGAGATTTTTAATCAGATAATTTTTTCTCCATTAAAAGTGTGTGTAAAAATAGTTTTAAAACATCTTTTATTGCTTTAGCGTGCTCATGTAGCTATACATAAAAATGTTTAGAAACATTTTCAGGCCATGAATATTGTGCTCATAAATTCGCTTTAGAAATTTAGCATACTTCAATTTTTTCTCCATTCGTTTCCACTTGAGTGCGACTAACCATGAACTTGTGCTCATAGTACATTATTTCCAAATAGCCACATTAATAGTAAAAAATATACAGGCTTACTACAAAAGAGCAAGAATATGAAATTCTAAGGAGCAATAAAAATTAATTTAATTCGAAGTCAACATGTAGGTAAAGAGCTAACACAACACACAAAGTCTAGACCGAATTTTTAAATTACACTTCAATAATATGTACATATATTCCCCTATCCAATAGTTATCTAGTTACACGCAGGCAGGACTTATCCATAAAACAAATTTTAAGTTTCTTTAAAAAATCATTTTTTGAGCTCACCAACTTGTGACTGTTTGGATTATATTTCAGGGCCTTTTTTGTTAAGAGATCCTTGAACCCTTAGAATACTGTTCAAAGTGTACAAAGAAGATTTCTTTGTACAGCATTCAATGTGCATTAATTAAAATTCGTAAATATCTGTGTATTTAGCTTTTCAACACATAATTTAAGTACAGATTTAGGCTGTTTTAGTTCTTTGTTTCTCATTGTATTTTTACCTTAGCTTTTGCTCTCATCACAACTTGGCGAAGATGATCATTGACTCAATTTCCTTTTAAATCAAATATTATATCACTATATTTGGCAACGAAATTCATTGTTCCTTCCGATGAATAATTTTAACAATTTATTTTATTACAACAACAATGACTTTGAATGAGCCATTACTAGTACGTTCGGCTGAGTATAAATAATATTATGTGATTTTTAAGCTACTGCGCGCGCAGTAATGCACAAATAGAAAGAATGAATTCCTACTACATTTCAAGATTTTATAGTCACTGCACTAATATCGAAATCATATATTAATTTAAATGCCAATTATTATCACTTGTTAGCCAATACACACCTAGACCACACAAAAAGAAATACAGGCAGTTATGATTGATAGTTAAGGGTTAACCCAACTGATCATTTTATTTTGAGAATTTCAAAAATATACGCTTGCCAAATTCAATATGCAACATTTTAGGAATAGATTTTCCTACACGCTATGCAAAGGAACGCACATGGCTTAGTCCTTCCCTGAGAATGTGTTATTTATGTTTTGCGAATTGAATTATGAATTATAGTATTATGAAATGCACATTAAAATAGCACCGCATACAGGATAAAATGAGACTGATTATTACTTTGGATTACGCTTGGGATGATAAATTCAAACCATCGTTATCTGTCTGCACTCAGACTTAGCACCATACCACCGTGTTGCACCATGTGTCTTGACAAGTTTAACAATAACAAGAATTTAAACATGAAATATTTTATAACTTCCCAAAAAGCTAGTATTTTTACGCTGTGTTGAGCTTCTTCATCCTGAATCTGCACAAATATATATTGCACTAATAAAATTCTCATATATGAATCGCAACGCGGAATACATGAGATTTATTAAAGCGAGCCGAAATCATGAACCATGGCCATTAACATTTTCATTCAAACAGATCAAAAACCGTCAGAGTATTCAAAAAATATTTAATCTCAACCAACATGAACGAATTTAATTCTGTGAATATATGTATCTTGCTCTTGGTACACTTATGTGTTTAGTTTAGAGGAGCCGAGGGAGTTAAGTAAGCAAACTTAATTGGTTGGTAGTGGAAGTATCATGAATTGATCTAGTCAATTCAATTGTATTGTTGTCTGTACGCTGCTCGGATATGTATTCTGTGCCGTTTGTGTGGTCATTGTATTTTATAAATCAAACAGCATTACATAATAATAAAGAACAAAACTGATTATTACTTATTTTTACCTCACAAAAATAGTGGGAAACAATACCTTCATAATACATACCATTATAGCCATGATTGCTTCCTTTTAAACTTGTCATGTCAGTTGCTGTTTATTTTATTTTTTGAAGAAAATTTGAACATGAAAAACATGTTGATATCACAATCAGACATTTTCAGATTCATTACTAAAATTGTACTGAAGATTAATAGCAACGTGGTTTAAGTTTAGTTGACTCAGTAATCTGAGAATCTGAACAGACAGACCAAAGGTGAATTTGCTTGCATGCTATGTCATGTACCTTTTACTTGATCTCATTTAGGTTCTCGACTCGACGACTGAAGAGGAAGTAATTTTTGAAATTTGTGTTTTTTGTGAAATATCGTACAATAATTTGAATGGTCAGTTTTAAAGTGAACTTCCATGATGATCATTTTGGGTATGATCCATGAATTTAGACCAACTTTGGCATGCTTTTCGGTTCCTTGCGCATGTGAACGTTTTTATTTCTTGGGGCTATCATATAAGTGAAGTATGTATGTGTATGTGCATTAGTTAGTTTTAAATAGTGTGACAATTATATCCTTGTTAAAGGTTGTAGTGGTTTTTACAGTTTGTAAGTAAATGTTTAAGGTGAAGGCATCGTTCATGTCGTCGAATAATAAGTGCACTTACATGTCCTGTAAATAAAGTACCTTTTTTACAATCTGTACCTCCCATTTTTAATGTGTGAACTAACTTTTAAGGCAATTTGAAAGTGTTTTTCATAAAGTCATATAAATTTTAAAAGGACATATTAAAATTATGCGTGGCCATTAATTTTTTATGTGCGCAGTGCAAAACTGAACCTCGACAAAGGGACATGCCTAAATATTTTACAGATACACTTGGTATTATCAATCAACAACTCATGTAGTCAGAAACAATAGTTAAAATTCAGCGCAGAAATTTTCCGTAGCTTACAACACTATTTTTAGCTATTGTTCTATCGTACGTTATCGTATTCCTTTTAATCAGTAAAGTTATCCTACGAAGAGTTTCGTGCTATTGTTTTTAAAGGAAGGGTGTTGTTTGTTTGGTGTGGTCAGTAGTTGTCTAGATCAGAAATCATGTAGAATGAATACAATGTAGAATTGAATGTGCAAATAAGTCAGTCGTTGGAAGTAGCTAAAAACGTGTTTTGCTTTTTGTCGCATTTTTTACTCCTTTTGTTTAGACAATTTGATTATCATCACAAGATAAGGCTCAAGTTGATACAGTGTTATTTGACTGCTCATCAGAAAATATATTAAAACTAAATCAAAACCTTTCCTTCATCTTAGGTTGCGCTTGTAGTCGTAGGTTTAAAACAAAATTTGAATAAATGCATGCAAATATTTTTTTTGGCATATTTCATATTTGTTTTCGTGATTTATAAATATTAAATCGTGTTGCAATCTTAATTGTTAAAACTATTATTTATCAAATGATTACCAATCAGCCAGTGAATCAAACACTTCCCATATTTAACTTTATGAACCCATGTGTGATGTGTCCTCGTGCTTCGTTGGCTACATGTTCATTTCATAGCGTTTTTTGTTTTAATCAATATGTGTATTTTGTATGCATATATGTATGATTTGATTTGGTTGCGTGTTAGTCTTTATGCTGTTTGAGATATGATTGGATTTAAGGGGAAACTAATAACCTGTGGGAGTTGAAACAATTTTAATTGTCTGAATATCATATTTTTTGTACATTTCAGTGACTGACCTACCTAGAGGACAATAGACAGACACGAAACGAACAAGTTCATGGTCCAGTCCAGCTCTAATTTGCATGAAAGTTTCTGGACCCGAGCTCAAAAAACATTTTGTGATTAACTAAATATTTCTTGGGAAGTGAATTTGTGTATTAAATTTCAGCAAGGTCAAAGTGATCAGTGAAATTTTATTGCCCATTTTGTAATTGATAGTTTAGTTTAAAAAATTTATTACTCTGCTTGCTGGAATCTTCTTTGAGGAAGTGAGAATAGGAAGAATCTTTTTTTGACATAGCTTGGTAAATTTTTCTCCAGACCTGCTGCTGCGAAAAAAATGCCGGAGCCACCAGATATGACAACTAAGCAATAATAAAAACGCATTAGCAGATTCGCACTGAAATTAACATAGTGAAGTTTCTCACAGCTTCGACATAAGAGTATTAAAAGGAAACCAGCAAGTGCAAATTTTTAGCATAATGAAGCCATTATTATGTGTGCCCCTCCGGCCTGGGCTAAAGTTAATGGCATTTATCGACGTGGTACGTAATAATAACTTATTTTTAACATTAATGACTCTAATAATTATCACATTATTGCAGAAAACTAAAATGCTTCTACAAATCTTCAATTTCAGCTTGTATCAACAGTATTTCTTGTGGCAAGTATTGGTGGATTTATCTACTACGAAAATCATCGTGAAGATGCTATTAGTTTTATAAATAACCCACCTGAAACCTTGAATTTATTTATGAACATGAGAGATGTCAGCCGTAAGTTTACCCTTTTTGAGATAAATGTCAACTATAACTTCAGTAAACCAAATTATTTTAATTTGAAATTCTTTTTATGAATCTATTTTGAAACAGCAATCAACATCCAGATTCTTTTGACTCTTTGTGCTTTTTACTATCTGCAAAGACTCATCCTCGCATTCACATTGTTCGTTGCAGTGAAAAACGTATGACAAAAAAACTCTAAATTCTCAAGTCACCCCTTTACAGTCTAAACTTGTAATGTCTCATTTATTTTGTTTTTTTAATCCAGGAAAGTAAACTTTTGATCCGTGTCTTTGTCTTGTACACATTGGCTATAATATGTGTCCATGCCCTGGTTTACTTTACATTGTTATGCTTCGCCATGATGGACGTTTGGAGCATTATAATCTACGTTGGAGGATTTATTTGGCAGGAATGGGTGATATGGGCTTCCGCCAGATTTTTGGAGCATTTAGTTAACGGAACGAGTGAAGAAGATGATGACTACGACTTTGCTTCCAGACGATCTAGTGATGATGACAGATATTCGTACAAATTGTGATATGTTTAGTGTACAAAATTATTGTTGAGTTCAATGCGATCATTGAAATCACAATGGTCTTGTGAACATTTGATGTGTAAATGTATCATATCATACAGAATACGGTAGTTCGTATTATCTATAATATAATATACAAGTTCGAAATGTACAATAATTAAATAACTTTGTAAAAATTGTTTCTCATTGACTGATGTACATAGATAAAATTAAAGATTTTACTAATTTTCAAACTTAAATTCTCATTTTTGTTGTGTCATTTTGGATGAAAATTTGGAGCAGATCTGTTAGGGTATTATTTTTTGTATTCTGAAATTAAAGATCATGAATGGCATTGCAAATACCCACATTTTAGCTGTACAACAATCGTTGTCGTAATCGATTTCTTCTTGTGACATATAAAAATGTTCTGTTTAACTTATGATGCCCCAATGCACCATGTAGCTGTGTGAATAATGTTAATGTATAGCAAAAATAAACCCAATTTAAAATTAGGTACTTACAACACAACTACAACCTTTGTACAAATAACAGCTAATAACTTTTTCACAAACCTGTCAATCTTTATACCTACTTTTACTTCACACGATTAACACAATACAGACGCACCCTTCTAGCTTCTTATGAAAACGTTAGAAAGTGCCATTTTTAAGCAGTCGTAATTCGATACGCAATTAGAGAAATGAATTCAATAATATAATATATTTCACTATTCCTTATACATTAAGCATACAGGTGTAAAATTGTATATTAGGTGGAAATTGGACAAAGAACTGAAGGTAACGTGTGAAAGTGAAGGCAACGATATTTGATATTTTTTATTAAATGACCGACTTAACAGCAATAAATGTCAATTTATGCATTACGAATGACAA
Organism: Entomobrya multifasciata; assembly: GCA_034693345.1. NCBI lineage: Eukaryota > Metazoa > Arthropoda > Collembola > Entomobryomorpha > Entomobryidae > Entomobrya > Entomobrya multifasciata. The sequence continues at coordinate 46,667 of JAQFXM010000343.1, forward strand.
ACTTTAAATTACCGATCCAATTTAACTATGTCATTCTATTCTTGTTATAATGGTCCATAACGTATTCCTGTACATGCACCAGCGAGAAAAATAAAATAACTAATTTTTATGAACAGCAAAAGCTTTAAAATTGAAGGTCATTTCATGCAAGCAATGATTCTTTGAAATGCAAACGATTGTTGTATGCGTATTTATCAAAAGTTCCCCGTGAACCCATCAAAATAGCACTGCATTAAAAATTTGTGTGCCAGAAAATGTCATTGCGAGAAAGTGTATAGTATGTTGTGAATTGTCGCTTCATCCATTTATGATAAATCATTTTTTGTTATAACAGGTTACGTTGTGAACACAAGAAGATAGAGTAGACCGAGTTATGTTGTGCCATTTTTTTAGCACGACGTCACTCTGACAATGTATCATGCATACAATGTTGACGATTCATTCCAATCCAGCCAACAAAACTTGTCGCCTTTGGCTGGCCTGTTCCAGTTTTTTAGCGTGACGATAAGAACTTTCATTTTATCTTTTTGGTGTCCCCTTTCTTTTTCGCGTAAAAATTCTAACGATTCCAGATAACTATTTTTAATACTATCATATCAACCAAAACCTTGATTATGGTCCATGTAAATTATAGTTTTTTTCTCTCATTTTCTCCACATTATATTTATATTTTCATACCAAAAAATCATCTGCATTGCAGCACCATTTTCTAATAACACGAGAATTACACGTTTTCCAAAAATTATCTCCTTGTTTTACAAATTACTTTTCGCTCATTATCAGTAGACATGCATACTTATATAAAGTGCTCTAGTGAAACTAGAACAAATTGATCCATTTTCATGATCCACCACTAAAACCGATTCCATGTCTTGGCCTGGCCTGGCCTACGTGAAAAATTATTTCATCAGATTTTCCATTACCAATTCTCAATCCATTGTAAAAAATGCCATATATTCCGCTTGGTAAAGAGATCACTGTTATATATGTAGTATCCGTATGTCTTGTGTGCCCAACTTCAACCTATTCAACTCTACACACTAGACACACACCAACCATATCGTATTTAAAGAATTATTCACAATGCGTGAGAAATAGAAGATACGCCACTGGCAGTGGTGCATCGTACGATACTTTTGGTTCAACAATTACAGCAAATCGGGAGACCTACACAGCACACACTTTTGTACAAAAAAGCAATGTTAAATGTATGCTATTTGCCATCCTCTTTTTTATCCTTTGCATCATCATCCAACAAAAAAGCTTTATAGCAAATTCATGTGTATACTTTTCCTTTTGTTAAACTGTTGTTGGTGCTGCTGCTGAGTGGTTTCTCCTTTTTACCCTTAACACTACACACAAAAAGCCGTCATACATTCTTGAATAAAGAACTCTCATGCAATACTTGTCTTGTTCTTCTTTTTCTTTTGCTGCTAAATACCCTAGTATTTTAGGGCTCATTCATAAAATACATTTATACCCAAAATATTTCAAGTCACCCCAAAATTGATACAACTTAATTGAAACCCTTTAAATTAGACTTTAACATTTAACTTGATTTAAAATGCATGTGAAGCAAATTTGATGACTCATACAATGGACAACCCCCTTTTCTCCCTTTTCTACATTGTAAACTCTGCTAAACTGAACTGTTCTAGCACTAAAAACTGTGGCAGAGTTGCATAGACAAGCTCAGTCAAAACTTCACCGCAGTCTGAGGAACTTGTATTCTTTCTATTTACTTTTTAAGCTCTTGCAAGAAGTCTCCAAAGAGGAGAACTACCACACTACCACCTCTCAACCGATCTACCGACATACACAAAGAGAACCGAGTCGTGTGTGTGTTTGCTGCGCTATATGAATATCTACTTACTGCAGTATTCATGCTTTAAAAAATATTTTGCAAAGCTCATCGCATAATAATACACGCACACCATCACATCACATCAACCAAACAACGCATGATCACACGAGAGAGCAGACCAAAGTCAGATCACAGAACTAGAGCCAAAAAACCTTGTTTATCAGCTTTACCGGTATATTTCTTGTTTTAATTTAATTGAATGATTATCACTTAAGCCAAATCATTGCTGTAATTATCACCAATTTACTTTTTTATAATTTGGTTTATACACTTTAAAAAGTCGTTTTTCTCTCTGCCGTCAACTTTGAAGTTGTAAATCGGCTAAATTCCAAATTTGCATGGAAAGGAATTCCATGCAAAAAAAATTCATGAGCCGCTTCCAGAGGTAACTTTTCGGCTGTAAATTATTTTTAAAATATCTGTTTGTGTGTAATTGTGTGTGTGTGTCTGTGTACCAGCTTTCGTTTTTGTCATAATGACATGACAAGCAGAAAGTAATAAAAACATGTTTTGTGAAGTGGGCTATGATAGATTAGGTTTCATTTGAGATTAATAACTTTGAAAACACGTGCATGCGTTTTTGTTTACATTTTCATGAAAACGTGATCGGGGAAAAGTGTGTGAACTTTGATTGTTGACAGTTTGACATTTCAAAAAGGAAAACATTAATTGTTTCCTTTGGAGTGATTGGCCTAATTTTGTGTCAAATTTGACAAATATGATAATATAATTCCAAGAAACAATTAGTTAAGGGTTTATGTATTCACTTGACAGTTGTGTACTTTGTACTTGTGTAACAATTAATTCATTGTTTAAGATGAAATTTCGATTTTCATCATTATAACAATAAGCAATGGAGAAAAATAAATGCCAACTGAAAAATATAGGCTGATTTTGAATGAACAGAAGCACCAGGTGACATTTTTCATGAAGGTCATTACATAACTAATTAGGACGACTCTTTCCAACGTTTTCCTTTGTGCAAACATTGTAGCTTTAATGCTACCAATGAACGAGTATATTTGTTAAAGTTAAAGCAGTGACAGTGACAATGCCGTAGTGAAAACAGTGAAAAAACTATGTGAAATTTAATTAAAAAGGATTAATTATTAATTTATTACATTCTAAAAAGAGTCTCTACTAGTCAATATCGATTCTGAATTAGTTTGCAAATTGCCATATAGAAAATTCCTTTCTAGTCAGAAGCAAAAGATCAATATATACCAAATATTACTTACATTGCATTACCATTTATCATTATCTCAAAAAAAATACCAAACCAACCCATCAATAAAGATACCACCAACATGTATGAAAACAACAAAAATACGGAAATGCAGAGGTTACCACGTTCATCGTCGCCCATGCAGCGTGCATATTCCTCATCATCTTCGGAACAAGTAGCTAGGCTTTTATATATTGCGTTCGGAATTGTGATATTATCAGCGTCTTGTGCTGCAGCGACAAGCGGTAAGTCAAGTGCAGAACCAGCTTAAAATACTAAATAAGGTCTTATCTTGCATTCCATGAAAAAGTTAAAGGGTTATCATCAAGCTGTTGGTGGAGATGTGATGTGACATGCGCATAAAAATTACTACCCTAAAATATACTTATCCTTATCCATATTAACTTAATATGGTTTTACATTTGCATTTTAATTTTTAATCTTATTTGTGTAGGTGCATGCTCAACAAGTGAGTTTCAATGCGACACAGGTCAATGTATTCCTGCGTCGTGGCAATGTGATTTCGACCATGATTGTCCGGATGGATCTGATGAGAGTGCCCCAGCTTGTCCAGGTAAGCAAAAACTTTCCAAATATGTTTTTTACACCACGTCGACATAAAAATAAGGTCAATTTCCTTTTCCATACAAAAATCATGCGGATTTTTTAATCACTCTAATTTAATTTTTCATGACATGAAAAAATACTCATATACTTTTGGCTTGTGCATATCTCGCTTTTACGCATTTTATTGATCGCTCGCGTCATATTTGAGTCTCAGGTCGGATTCCCGGTGGGTAATAATAATGTAAAACGTAATAAGTAATCCAAAACATCACGCGATTTCCGCATTTATATCTTATTCTTATTACAAGGAAAAAAGACGTACTATTTTTCTCAGATAATTTTACATTTACGCTATTTATTACGTTGTTCAAAAAAATAAGAGGAATAAAATAACATGTCAAGAATTGAGGCGATTGTGATGCGATATGTGACGATGATGATTTTCTTACTCTGGTCATGTTCCGTTTATTTTCTCCAAAATAGAAAAATATGTCATCAGTCATCATCATATATTTATATTTATCATGATTTTTGGCTTGCCGGCTCAAACCGCTGGAATATCTCTTATGTTAAATAACTGCTATTACATTTTTTATGTGGATGATGATAAGGTTTTGATTTGGAAAGGTTCATTTCATTTGATTTGTTGACCACTTCTGATGACTGATATTTGCAATTACGTATTATGTTTTTTGGCTCTTATGTTGGCGTCTAGCCTTTTTGCACAGTGAGTTTTAAATGAAAGCAAAGGAAAATGATAAACGATGATAACTAACAACTAGACATCGAGCCAGAAAAAGAATGCCATGCTTTTGTTTGGTAGGTTCCGTCTGTCTTCTGAACTACTTGTGTCATTCAATTATATATACAGTATATACAGTAGAGCTGCTTCTTTTTATGATTGAAGGGAAATCTTTTAATTTAATTATGTGAATTTAATGGTGGACGGACAGTAACTGAATGATATATAGTATTGTGTACTGCATGGCAAATGTAGCTCATAAGATTTTTGTATATTTATGCATGCATGCCTATATATTTAGATCAGGGAAGTTCATAAATGTCAAATCATTTTGACTTTACTCTCTTACTGTCAATTCAGTCGGCATGTTCTTCTCGACATCGACAGTAATAGGAGTGGGAGTAAGTAGTCAGTAGCCGTTTAAATATGCTCTTACTTTCTTATCATGACCATCCATCATATTAATACATAACATCGTTTTTATGCAGTTTATTTGGAGTCGAACCGAAATATCAATATGTAAAATGCAAAAAATGGCACGAAAGAGAATAACCTAAATAAAAAAAGTCAAGTAAACCATATGGTTTTGGTCTGGTCAAGAAAAAATATTAATGTCTACTTAAATCGGAGAGGATTACAAAATTATTATTTATGTGAATTTGATTAGCCACGTGAAATGAATCGTGAGTTTTAAAATCAATAAAGTTTTACATGCATACATATTTTTATCACATCAAAAATGTTCAACAAACATGAATTTGTTGTGACACGGACAAAAAAAAAGATGATCTTGATAACTCCATTTTTTAAACTAGGATTCTATTTTTGTGTGCCCCATCAAACCCAATACATGGAGAAATGCTTTTATTAAATTTCGTGCAGCATGCTTGTTTATTGAGAAAGTGCACGGCGTCACTTTTTTAATCAAGAGACTGACATTTGACATTAATGAAGATATTCTTCCTAAGTAAATATTTACATCAAGGATGACAAATATATTACAAAAACCAAATCATGCTATCGATCTAATTTTAGTTAATGCGACGCGTTGTTTGTATAAACCCAGAACTTTTCCTTGCATCATCTCATGCTAAATATTCCCAGATTATGTTCATTTCTCCTCGCTAGAGACAGTTTGTGAATGCATTGAACAAATCATGTGAATGTGAAAAAACGGGTCCAGCGTGGCGTGGTTGGAGTGAAGTGTGACTACAAACAAGCACAAAGTACAACACAATGGTAATGAGATGAGGTATGTATATTTCCATCCCATCATTGCATCGTCACATCAAGCAGCCACCCCACATCATCATCTTCTTAAGACCGCCACCGGCATTGACTAGCAGGCTAGATGATGATGCGGAGATAATGATGACATGCTTGGTGGTGATATCATGTGACGACTTCGTTTTATGTTGTGGAAGGTCCAAAACTTATCTTTTACCCATCATCATAGATCCTATCATGCTGGTAAGCTGTTAAAAACCCAAAGTCACCAACAGGAAAAAGGAAGGCGTTGTTGATGGTGGTGGGATAAAGTAGTGGACGATGACGTTCGTTGATCCTAAAAACTCTGTATTCCCGAAATAAATCATGTCTATTTTGATGTGATGGTCATGTCCAAATTACTGACGAACTTGTTAAAGTATGTGCTTGGAAAACTTACATAAAACATCCATTTGAAGAGTACTCAAGCAGTGCGAGTATTCAAACTATAAACAATGACTAATGTATTCTTGTGCTAACTAAGCTTACGTACCCCAACCCCAACACATGCTGATATACCTGAGTACTCCGGCATCACTTACCAAACTACATCGTCATCACTATCACTTCTTCGTCATCCCATTCATTTTTTTGTCTTACGATCAGTCATAATGCATAGTTGTATACACGTAGGTACAAGAATACAGTACAGTCAAATGGATCATTCAACTTCCTATGATCCTGTTGAAATACTAAGGGTGGTATGTGCATTGTTTAAAATATTGCATTGTAACATGTGGGCATTTCTGAATGTAGCGTTTTATGTGTATAAATGCGTAATATAATCTAGATCATTCTTTGTATATTGAATAAAGTTATTTTGAAAACATGTATTGTTTTTGTTGTTGCTTATCTTAGCTATTACGTGTTACGTTGAATAACTACATACATAATGGGCATTGTTGCATTCCCTCGAAAAACGTGGACCAAATGCTTTATTGCGCCGAACTACTCAAAATAACAGCCAACTTGAAAACTGGGAAAGGAAATGAAGTATTTAATCGCAAAAGATTGTTATTAGGTTTTGCCAGCAGCAAGGCAAAATATTATCGGTTGATTAATATGTACATACATCTATCTACATACCTTTACTTGACCTGTTCTTCCGTCAGACTTGCTTGGTATAATATATTGGATGCATGCTCACACAACACATCTATCTATTATATATTGCATGTATACATGTATCAATTGAAGTGTTTGTTTGATAGTCCGATCAATTTTACATTATGTTCTTTTACATGTTACATGAACAAAACTAGATGAATTTAGATAGTTGCAGGTATGTCAAACGAATGCTTTAGCAGACAACTGCCAACTGCATGAGAGTCAAGTGCAGAAGCACACTTGCAGCATTAAAGTATTTAAGCGTAGTCAACAAATAATGCGAATTTTTTTTACCGGTTATTGCAGACATCAATCTTCAGCTTCGCTCGCTCGTTCTCTCATAAAATGTGTACAGTTTTGTGAAGTTTTTTTCTTCTTTTTCATTTGCTGTACAGTGTAATTGGCTGAGATGCTGAGAAGCAGCAGCGTGATTTTACTTGGTTCTTGAGTATCGTATGATTCGTATGACCTAGCAGAGATGATAATGATGAGCTTCTTTTCTTCAATTTGAATAAAAAGAAAAACGGGCTACTAAATTGTTTTGTATATTAAAGTTAGTAGTTAAATGTCTATCTGTCTGCCTACTATCATGCGTGATGTGGTTTTGACGATTTGTTCCAACTCCAACAAAATGATACACAATGACAACGTGTGCTCCAATTCATATACAAGTCAAGTACAAAAAAAACGAAATTAGTATTAAAGTAAAACGCTTTAATGATGTTAAGATATTTTAAGCCGGCATTATGGCATACATTTGTGTGTTCTACGAATATCAGGTGCACATTTTTTCTAACGAAACGAACCCATTGGCTTTGGCACAAGCTGACTAATACAAAAAAAGAAAATATGCAGTAGATATAACAAAACTATGTACAAGATATATAGGATATACTAATGGGCTTATACATTTATGTACATTATTGATAATCACTCATAGCATCACCATTTTATTGTAGTTTAACAGCGATAATGATGTACTGCCATCAGTACCACCATCGTCGACGTATGACATGATTTTCAAAGTTAAAAAATTGCACATTAATTACATTACATTTTGTTCTTGGCTCGGCTCGGCTTCTATGATATTAGCATTCAAATAGACACAAGCACAAGACACCCTCTCAATCACTATGCACAGCTAGCAGACAGATAGAACTCCAAGCCAAAAGTAAGTACAAGTACAATGGGAAAATTGTACGTTAAAAGAGCAAGAGCAAATTACTAAAATGAAATTCTACTGAAACTGTGGCTCTGACGAACGAATGCAAAAGGATACAAAACATGATGTGTTATAGGCAGAAATGGAGCCAAAG
>JAQFXM010000344.1:0-54746 GCA_034693345.1 Entomobrya multifasciata
AAGGCAGAGTTTCGGGAGAAGATAAGCACGGAGCATGCGCTGGACATTGCGAAAATTGGTGCGGGGGAGGTGTGCGCCTTGGGCGAGAATGAGGCGACCTGGATTTGGCACATGGCGGCCAAGTATGTGCTCGAGAAGCCCAATCACATTGTGGAGTGGTGCCTTCAGTACTGCGAAAATGAGAAGGGACGATGGGCGTACAATTAACTGAAGAGGACGAGTGGGGAACTGGGATCAGCTGACATGAGCAAGAACAATTGACATAATTAGTGGGGTGGTGAAGGTGGTGGTGGGGGAGGGGAAATTTTAATGGAATAACTAAAAGGTCAAAATTGATTTGTGCAGCATTTCTTTGGAAAAATAAATTGTGAAAAATTTCAAGTCAACAAAAAAAGGTTATAGTTTAATTAGTATTAGGTTTTAATTGTAATTTAGCTCATTTAAAATTCATTCAGCATGGGCAAATAACTTTTAACAAATGATTCTATGTATATAATTCTGGACAATAAGTTAAAACCATATTTTATAAAACTTAATTATGTACAAATCTCTTAATTAAAAAATACAGTTTTATTTCCAGTTTTAAATACAGATTACCTTACAAATTACAAAAATAATATATCGTACTTCTTAAATAGAATGAAATATTCACTCTTATAACAAATCAAAAAACACTTCAATTATCATCACTATCTATCTCACTGATTGCTAGACACAAAAAAAATTGCTACTGAATGACTTGACAGATACAAGGTACATTTTTCAATTACAACTATTAATTAATCGTACAAATTAGTCCTCACATCTAAAAAAATTAATAAGCTGCTCCCCCGTCGTAAACTTGCTTGTAATTTCGACAATCTTGTTGAGTAAAACTCGTTCCAACCCCTTCAACGATCCATTCCTTTGAATGAAGGCCAACAGCCTAAAACCTTGACCCGACAAGTCCACCTGCTGCTTATTATTTCCAACGGCGTAATCCAAAATCTCCAACACTTTCGACTCTCCAATTGGTTCACTGGCCAGCTCCTCCGCACAACTGGAAATCTCATCATCGTCACATCCAAAAAGTTTCAATAAATCTTCACAAGATTTTAGTGCAGTGACCTTAGCAATAATTCGTTGTAGCAATCTTGCCTCCGCATTTTTCAATGACAACTTTCCACACAGATTTAACAGTTCAACATCCACATTTGAAATTTCACTCAAAGCACTTCTTCCAAAGATGTCATCCAAAAGTTGGAGAACTTGGGTGATTTGATACTTGCCAGCGGCGTAGGTGAACTCGAAAATTGTGTCAGGATCGTTCCAACCAAGAAGAAGGTCCCCAGTGTAGAAATAATGCAATAAAATCTTCATTGTCTTTCCGGAAACGTCCTCTACCATCACAATCCCAGTTTTACTTTCGGAGAGGTCCGAGTTTAGCATTCCCGCAAACACTGGACATTGGACTGCAAACACGAATAAAAATTCAATAATTTATTTAACAATGGACTTCAAATTGCTTTAATTTAGCCATGTACCATTAAGTAATACTAATACGTTTTAGGATACCTTTGAGAATGTTTTGATGAGCACGCAGCTCCACTCCATCTTTCGTAATGATTTTGAGGTCCCCGTCCGAGTTCCCGCTTAAAAGCGTCGCCAGATTTTCACATAATTGCTTATGTGATCGTTTGGAAAATTGTTCCATTTTAAGCCTCTTGATGCGATCGTGGCTGGATTTGGAATCATCGTCGTGGATATTAAATGTCAAGAACAGTTTATACTGTATCGTACCACTTGAATTGATAAAGTCGCGATCCACATCTTCAAGGAGATCATCTCCGATGTCCAAAAACGCATCTTTATCCTCAATACTTTCCCCTATTCTGATTTCCAAGCTTTCCTGTAATAAATAAAAAGAAAAGAGATTAAAACAGACAAATCTTCACAAGTACACTTGATGATTTAGCAGGAATAATTAAGAATGTACATCGTTAATTATATCGTTGTCAGAGTCAGAATAACTACACAACGTTGTCGTAAGGTTAGCATCCAGTGTCAGCTGTGATCCTAATCCTTTGAGGTCCAGTAATTGCAAATAGACTCCGACACTTCGACCAGAACGATAAGGACTATCCTGATCCTTAAATCCCACGAGCCACTTTGTTTGAAGACTTTGAGATGGTTTTAGGCCAGTTTCGAAAATAGCCTTTTGATTCCTCACAAGACTAACATCTCTGCGTACTTCCCTCCAGTTAAGAATGGTCCATTGGATCTCATAGCTGACTTGATCTTCCTCAGCACACTGTCAACGCCAAGAAAATATATAATAAATTATGTAATCGAATTATCTATTGAAATTATATTGAATTACATTAAATAAAATACATTAAAAAGTAATTCACCTCAACTTCATTTGCAATTAACACTTGCATCTCGACAGGCTAATTAAAGAACTTTTAAAAACTGCTTTCAAAATGTTAAATATATGGTAACAGTAAATGCACAATGGTTATCAAAATAATTTGTTTGATTGGATTTAAAACAGGAAAAATTAACGGAAAAATAAATTGGTCAATTTTTCCTTTCCAAAATATCAACTCAAGCAATGGCAATAAGCGACCAAAGTCGTTTGTTTACATTTCAGCATTTATCGCTGGTAAATAGTTTTTTCGTTATCAAAGTCAAAAGTTGAATTTCCCGCCTTTCGATTTCTGCACTGCAACTGGAAAAAAAATATGAATCAAAGCTTTGGGGTAACGTGAGACAGCTGAAGTAATGTTCAGCGGCAACTTCTACTGCAACTAAAGATGATGAATGATGACTGATGTTTGCAGGTGATAAGCGAATGAGGAAAAAAATAGAACTTGTACCAAACGTAATAATTATAAATTTTAATCCTTAATTATTCTCGAATTTAATTATGAATTACAAACAAAAAATAATTTTTTCTCATTTAATCTTTTTGACAACTCAAAACATCAGTTTTGTTAGTAAAGCCAATACAAATAATCATACTTTTTATTTTTCATCCCAAACACAGCAAAAAGCTCCTCCGCTCTTGTAAAAATTTAATTACAATTTTAGCAAACCGCTTGAGTAAAGTCTCCTCCAAAGTCTTCAACGTTCCATTCCTCTGCACAAGCGCCTACAGAATAAGCCTACGATCAGAAAAGTCCTCCTCGATAACAGGATCACTTCCCCACGCGTAACCCATCATCTCCAAAATTTCCGAACTCTCTCAACTTGTTCACCAGCCAACATCTCAGCCTTCCTGGTAATCTCTTCACTTTCATAACCAAATGGTTGAAACATCTCCTCCGCCGATTACACTGTGACTACCTTTCCAACAACTCGTTGTAGTAACCTTTCCTCTGCATTTTTAAGCGAAAATTTTCCTGCAAGATTTAGCAACTGCACTTCCAAATTTGACACTTCCTCTTGACCACCCCTTCCAAAAAGGTCATCAAACAGTTCCAGAACAGTCATTTGAGCATACGCAAACTCCACAACGTTAACTGGATGATTCCAGTCATTCAAAAGATCCCCAGTGTAAAAGTAATGCAGCAAAATCTTCATCGTTTTTCCTGACAAGTCGCTAATCTTCAGAAGGTTGGACGAGTGAAATAAATGGCTTTGAATTTCTTTGGAAAGTTATACTCTCGTGATAGATTCAAAATAAATTAAAACTAGGGTTTGTCAATCTATTTGTAATGATCAGTTTGTAATGATCAGTTTGTAATGACATGTTTAATTAATAAATAGATTAGCTTCCAAGTTACATCTTAGAAACCGTAATTGATTTTCAGTATTACACTTTAATTTACGTATATTTGAGTGTAATAATTGCTAAAATCATAAGGAAAATTTGTATAAGCATAAATTTTATATCTATGCTACCGTATGCGGCTATTAGAGACGCCTTTGTTGTAATATATTCCTAGATTTTTTGTACATAATTCAACAAAATCTAAAGTTCATTAAGTTGGATGAAGAATCGATTTCAGATCTTATCTTTTAATTGTTATTTTCATGGTTTCGGTTCCTTGCATGTTTTCTAATAGGCTTCAAGATGCTTTTATATTTTAGATGATTTTATTTAAGAAGTATGAAAAACCTAAGAATTAAGCTGAAATTTTACGTAGACCTTTTTTCACTAGATGTATTGACTTTTTACAAAAAACATAAAACAACTTTGATTGATGTGCTGGTTAAAGTTCTTTCGTTAAAAATACAGAGTTTCGTTTTTAACAACTGCAAGCGATGAAATTGCATAGGAGGTAGTTCATGAGGTTACGATCGTGTCTGTCTGTGAATACAATAGAGTTACATAATAACAAACTCTAATACTATACCCGAGGAGAAACTTGCCTATTTCCTCATGTTAAAAAATGAAGACAAGCTAGCCAACTAACTACTATGTTTCAAAAGTGATGTAATTTCACGTTGTTTCTAACGTTCTGCCAATGGTCAAGCAAGTCAGCGAAACGACAAAGCGTTTTGAAAAAAACCTTTTTGAATAGTTTGCTTGTGACAGTTTCAAATCACTAAGGATATAAAGTACAGAGTCTGCGGTATCAACAAGCTTCAGTGAAATCCAACTTGTTCCAGTCTTTCTAGTCTAATATTGCTACCCAAAGAATGTACATCAAGTATGTTTTTAGATAAAAGTAAAATTTATGGATAATGCATATTAAATGTAATAATTTAACATACTAAAATACTGTTTTTTTTTCGCTCGTCAGCCACATTGCGTCCGTAAATAGTAAATTTGATTTTAAAATAGCGGCTTAGACTGCGAAATTAAAATGCATAAACTTTGCATTGGCGAACGAAATTATAACGTGAATATTTTTAGTGCAGTGGATGACTGATGCTCTACTGAGTGTACATTTTTTAACACAAGAATGTGACTGCATGCATGAAAAATATTCACAATTCGTAGTTATAATGTATGTATTTGATACATGAAGAAGAGAGTCACCGCCGAGCCGCCATCACCACGGTACTACTACAGTTTCTAATGCTGAAATACATGCCCATACACAGAATGAGAGTTTTATTTGATAATGTGGTGTAGGTGGCTCAAAATGGGATGGATGGATGGATGAGTTAAAAAGAGCGAAAGAGGATTGACGTTTTTATACAATCCCAGGCAGGTCGCCCTACTTGGAAAACAGGGGGTTGTGACCAGTTCAACTTCCGGCCTCCTCCACCAACGCACCTGGTATAATAATTTTAGTGTACTCTTTATTATGATTAAAACACAAACCAGTATTACAGCTTGCGATGCTGTTGCTTTTGCTTTTACTATTCAAAAGAATGATATCGTCATTGTTGTCGTGTTATTACATGCATATGTATGTATATATATAACTTTTTATGGATTGTTCATACATGTGAAGAACTTCAATCAGTGATACTTTGCCCATTAATCGTATGTATCTTTGTTGTTCATATTTTACATTACATATGAAAAAAATAATTTTATGAGAGGTGGAGGAGGTAGTATACTACACGCACTACTTCATCATTATTATATCATCCTCAGCAATATTTTCAAAAGAGAAGATTAACAATCAACGACGACGGAGCAGCCTCTTTTGATGTAATGTAAAAATGAGGAACACGCAGAGATGATAAACGTGGTTGTTGTTGATGATGAAACCAGTGTGTTATTTTTATATTCTCTTTAATAGTGCCTTATGTACAACCCTATTCTGAGCTTTCAATTTAAAATCCATAATGTCATCGCCGCATTCATTACATACTTGTGCATTCAAAATGGAACGACGCCTAAAAATCATAAAACAACTTTGCATAAAGAATCATTGCTCTCTCTCTCTCTGTCTTTTATGCTGTTTATTCAATCCCTTATTTTTCAATCTCGAGCAAATTCAAATAAATTGTACATTACCGTACCTCCAGTGTTGTTTATTATCATCAGCAGCATTTTTCGTGAAGAGATAATCATATTTTTTCGCCTACACGGAGTAACGTTATTTTACTAGTGAACAACAAAGCAAAATTCCTATTCATTATCTGCTTATAGCTTTTACTGACGCTGAAGGTACTTGAAAATAAATAATATAAAAATCTCTGATTGAACACAGCCCACATCCAAATTACATTTCAACGTCATTTTTTTCGAAAGTAATGCTATTTTCTCTCTTTTTACGTGTACTGATTCATAAAAATTATATTCCACTCCACACGTAACTTATTAAAATTGCATGGCATGGAAAATATTTTTTAACGTACAAGCAACTGAATGAAATGTGCCGATATTAACCATATGACAGTAACCATTTTGGTGGCACATGAGTTACTGTTGATTGCAAGCGTCTGTCTCATCATCATAACTATAAAAATCAAGTTCATAACTGAATCAAACTGAGTTTTGAAAATAATAACATCACATACAACAGGGTTGCATTTATATGTACCACACACGCAAATGAGTTTATGAGACCAAGATTTGTAATTTCCTCGCATTCACAAAGAAATTGAACAGTTAGGATAGTACAATAAACCTGTCATTAAAATGGTATGTAGTGATGTATGCATAATAACAATGATTCTTTTATGCAGCACCACAAATTACTATTTAAAAAAGAAGTTCTTAGAAAGCCAAAGCGTCTTAAACCATTTTAATGCAGATTCGTCCAACTTTCAAACATGGTTAACACACAAATGCTTTTACTTCCCGTTCCCACCTGCCACCACAAAAGTTGATTGAAGTTCCACCATTCACAGCGTTTCTGAACTTTAAAGCCCAATTTTCGGATAATGCATTGCAATATGTATTACAGTCTCGAAGTATTTTTGTATTTATGATATGATAACACAGGACGATATAAATTTTGGAATTGAACGATGCGATGCAAGTCCAAGTTCACAGTAGTCATAAAAATGTACGTTTTTACTCAAAGTTTTCTGGTGTGATAATGCATGGCAATTATGGTAGGTATACATGTAGCGTATAAGGAGCAATAACAATAATAACGTTCGTAATAATAATAACAAGAGAACAGGAATTGACAAAGTGAAGTTCATTGTTCTGAAAAATTGTAGAATTTTCCCTGAGAGCACGATGACCCAGCATAAGAGAATTAATTATTTTCTGGGTTGGATGGTAATCAAAGTTCCCATCGTTTATTTGCCCTTTGGTCTCAACTATACTATACAACAATCCTCTCTATGTCTATAACAATTTCTGTCTGAAAAAATGCAGCACAATAGTCATTATAGTATAAAAAGCAACAATAATAACAATAGAGCAAATAAATACAGTTCATTAGAGAGTCTGCTGCAGTATCCCCAAAGCACAGGGGAAATCTTTCGACAGAAAGTGCGTTTTTTTGTTCACAAAAAAAACTTTGACAAGCTCAGTTTTTCCTAACTATTTTCCACTTTTATATTTTTGCTCCATTATTCACCGATCATGTGAAGCCTTTAGCAATAATTTTAATAATACATTTAAGTGTTCAAAAAAGTAATTTTAAAGAAAATATGATAAGCTCATATCTCATGATTAGTTCCGGATAAACATTTTTTGTGTTCTAAAAAAATGATTTTGTGTGGCACATCGTGAATTTTAAAAATTTTACACGATGCTTTCACCGTTTCTTCATGTTGTATGGATGTATGTCGTGCCAAAAAATTAATACGATTCATTTGCCAATTTAAGTGACTGATGGCTAATCCGAATCGTTTTATCTAATCGGCAGAAAAACCGTTGGAAACTTCCTTTGGTGATGGTGGTGTGGTGCTCATTAAAAGAGATTATTATGATTATTGCTGCTGCTTTCTCACTCATAATTTTAAAACCACCCTCAATGTGTGTCTGCTAATAAAATTATAACAAGATGAACCAAACAACAGATAATACATACACGCGACCTTACAACATGCATGCATGAACAAAAAAGGGCACACAAACACATTCTGCAACACAACACAATAATCATCAAAAATATAAATGTTCAATGTTCGTTCATCCTATTATTCTACTTTTTTCTCTCTCGGAGTGTGCACATGTTGTCTCTAGAAGGCATTAAATTCTTCTACATCTTGTCTACCGTTCTGCTTCATAAACTTTTTACTGTAAATTAAGCTTAAATATTATTATTTATAAATATGAACGTATGCACGTGTGAATACAAAATGTAACCTGAAGTATATTTCTTTTCATATTCCTTAAATCAGTTAAGATCATTTCCTTTTCATGACTCATAATACGTAGATTATTATGACTTTTCAGACTTTAATGATGGTAACCCCTTCACAAATAAAAAAGACAACTATTAACATTTTTCGAGACATTTTAAGTTTCGCTTGGCGCTATGCTATTTTCTGCTTTAGACTCTGTTTCAAAAGGAACAAAACAGTTGAAAAAGATAAAAGTAATTTTGTTCTCTGAAAGTCACAAACAAACCCAAAAGTCATAAAATTGAAAGAAAGTATGTAAGAACGTAATTTCCAAAATAATTACGAGTCTCATAATAATATAACCAAGAGTTGTTTTTCGGGACATTGTATTGCATTGGGCAACAGACATCAACCAATCCCTAGACTTTCTTGCTTTTGTTATTTCATGAACATGTAACACAGATAGCTGTACAAATTATATGAAGCATTTGGCTGAAAATATTATGTTTAGCAGAGGCAAACATTTTTTTGAAATCTAATTGTACTGGTATATTGCAAATGCATCATCAAGTTTCATAGAAGATCCATAAAATTTAGGTTTATGTAAAACAAAGTATGACAGCGAGAATTGAAATTAATTTCATAATTAGGTTTATTGCTTTTTAAATGCAATTAAGTATAAAACTATATGAAATTTTATGAATCAATTGTTTAAGAATTGCTTCTTCATGTTTCAATTCACATGCATACTGAGCTAAACCCTTTGACTTGTCTTACCCCAGCACATGCCTAAGGGGCCAGATTGAAATGGAATGATTACTCAACAGCGTATTTCACTTATTATGTGTAATAATCATTAGATTACATCATTTAACAAAGATCACGGAGCATACTTTTATTGTTATTACCTCTCCGCTGCAGTATGCATTCATATGTACATGTTGACAAAATAATGAACATTATGCATCGCACGTGTGCATTGTGTTAGATCGTCACTTATTTGGCGATTTAATTTAATCTCTATTGTGCGATCTCTTGGTTTTCAATAGCTACTAAAGCACACATGTGAGTGTGTATGTGTTCATCTATCTACATTTAGTTGGACACACAATGATTCTAAAAACTAACACCACACAAAGGGAGAACAAAGACGCAGCAAGAGTAAGAACTCAATTCCTGTTGACTGTGTCTGCTGGATGGATCACAAATCACAGTAGAATCATAGGGAGCAAAACAAAAAAACCAAATGTTAGCTTATTTTGTGAACTTTATACAAAGTGTACAAAACTCTTGTACGTTTCGTCGTTCCTTTCTTTCTTTTGTCTTTCCCCTCAATTGCCTCAATACTACCTTATGGAGATTACATCTTTCAGTCAATCGTATAATCATGGTAAGAACAAAAACATGTTTTCAAGAAGACCACAACAATGCATAAATACCCTTTTCGCTTGCTTTATTACATCACTTGAAGTATGTACCTATGTCTATCTCAACAAAGTGTACCATTTATCAAAAGAGCACAAGCCAAAAAAAGAAGAGGTAGAAGTGATGAGAGAACTTCAAAGAAATCACAGCCGCCCACAAATTGCTAAACCTATGAAGATATAAATCTTCAATGAATCTTGAAGATTTTTATCGCAATTGTCTGCTCAAGTTCCATGCATTCATCCGTGAATTGTGCAATGCGTAAATGTAATATTATCTGATAAAGTATTATGTAAAATAAACGTAAATTTGTACATGTATTCCTATGTCCAATAACAAATGACTGAAATAATTTGGTAAAACAAGGCAATTTATTTTGCATGAACAGTATCGTACTCTTTCCGTCCTTCCTAAACCACTTATTCCCTTGACAAGGCAAGGTAACATATGGGATGATGAGGGGCTAATATTTGGGAAGTATAACATTCAACTATTTCTCCGTTTTCACAATGAAAGCATTTTATTAAAGAAATGGCTTAAAGAATGGAATTCTCATTTCCCTGTTATTGAATACGGCTCGTTTTTTTCCTTTTTTGTTGTAATACTTTGGCCATAAAGGGTCTTTAAAAATCGTAGGTATGAGAGAGCTGGAAGAAGTTTGAAAAAACGAAATTGTGAATAGAATGTAACAACCAATATCTACTTGTAATCTGGAAATTTTGAGATTATCGGTTCACCTATGTAGCCATTATTCCTGACAAATCTCCATCTTTGCTTAAAATTACTAAAAATTGTTGCACGTACATACACAAGCTAGCTAACTACCGCGATACTGACAAGTATCATGGCAGTGAGTGGGCTTGTAATGCACACAGAATCAATCTGTCCGTGCTGAGTCTTACAATTTCATTCACAAAACTTTAAAGCGGAAGTCGAGGTTTTGGTTACGCACTCGTACCCGTACCTACAATGATGAGATGTATATGTGAATGTGCATCTTTGACTGAAACTAATGCATGTATTATTCATTGCGCCTTGCATTCACCCAGTTTCCTACTTGTTGTACTTATAAAAAAGGATCCGACCAAACAAAACCCTCTCAGAGGCAAAATACATGGAACATGGTTTGTGAAAAAAAAACACTTCGCTTTTAAAAAACTTACACTTCGATTGAACTACATTTTTTGAGCTGTTAAATGCCACTTGCGATAAAAGTAGTTTTATAATTAATATATTTACCAGACAGATTAGCTTGCTTACGTTAAACAAATAGATATGTAACGCTACAGAAGATGGGGTAATGTAAGATATTATTCCATATTAGGAATTGTCACAAGAACAAAATATTTATTCGCTTACTTTCATTAAATACGCCTATGTATACTCCTCATTAATCATACATTGTCTGACATTCCAGCAGTTCTAGGTGAACTTTCATTACTTCCTTACGTTCGCCTGAGACAATCACAGGGATAGATAAAAAGGAAGCACACGATGTTCGTGTTACAATTTCCCTACTTTCGTTACTCATTGCTGAATTGCTTGTTTACATACGTTTTTCTTTGTTGTATGTCAGTTGCAACGATAACTATGTTGTGTGACGCTGGACGGATGGAAGGTGAAATAAATATAAAATGACGAGAAGGATGACGGCTGAGAATGGGGCAAAAACAATTTCATTCATAAACACGATTTCCGGTGGTGCTCGAATGGTATACGATTTTTTCCTGTACAAGATATCTAGTTTATTTTAAATGCGCCTTTTTGTATGTATTATCATATCATAAATGCTACACGTAAGTTTAGAAAAACATTTTTCTAAGAATGTATAAAAAAGTTGCAGCGAACACTTGGATTTTTTTTGTATGAAACGAATAAACTTCATGACAGTAATGACTGAGCTAGTTAGAAATTATTCGTTTTTATACATCTTGCATCATTTTATATACTTTTTTGTAATAAACATACATACATACATACATAGTAAATCTTTATGTATTCTGAAGTTTTTTTGTGTTTTACATTTTGTGAACATTCAAATCTCAGCTTATTTGGTACTTATATATGTTAAGAGCTACTTCACTTTGAAAATACCCTATGGAAATTGAATGTCATATACTCATAAACATCATTATTACCACCGCCGGTGAAAAGAAAAATGAGTTTTCTTTTGTTTCCACGTTTTTGGCCCATGCCAAGGAAATCTATTATTTTTTGTGACTGGAAAGCTGTTGTTCAAACGGCACGTACATTGAGCTTGCCCCTTCATCATTCCTTCCTGTCTATCAGTTTGGCGTGTCATGTGTTTCTACAATTACGATATAATACTAAAACCAGAGAAATATGATCGTTCTGTCATTGTGCAACAGGCTATCTTTTTTTTATGCTTGCAGACTTTCAAGCCTAGTATTGCACAGGACAACAAAGAACTTCTTCGGGTGTGGAAAACAAGATGTATGCTTTTATCGTTGAGTCAAGACCGGATGTGAATGACTGGTGCAAAAAGCGTGTGCATATGGTATCAAATGAGAAATGAAGTAGTCACGTTTCATCAATTAAAAATGCAAAATACATCAAAAATGTGATCGCTGGCAATAATATTGCAGTAATGATGGAATGACAAAAGATGACAAGGTATAAAAATCGCATGAACGCATTCAGGTGGACTTAAGCAGGAAAAGTGTGCATTTTTATAAATTTTTACATTAAAAAACAAATACTTACCATTAAGATGAGAGGATTGTTGTTGTTGTTGTGAAGATTGGGCATGTGAAACTGGAGGTGGTGGGGGAGGAAGAGGGGACAACATCACTTTTTGGTCCATTGAAGTATAGGACGGGTCCATAAGTAATTCATCGATATCCCCATAATCATATAAGTTAAGCCCAGCTGCTCTACTTGCTTCAATATCTGAAAAGAGACAAAAAAAACAAAAACGTTATAAAAATGGCAGTCCACAAAAAATCTCTTTCTGCACAGTTTCTGAAGCATGACATAAAAATGTGACCATCGCATTTTGTAGCATTAAGCATATCGACCAGGGCAAGCCAGGCAGCAATTTTTATAATAATATTTACAGGATTTCCACTTGAATTAAAAAAGGCAGAAACATTTTTTCGTTACATCAGCATTTCTGAAAACTTCAAAACGAATGAGTGCTTTGTTCAAAGTACTAAGAATGATGATGATTACAGATATATGATGATATTGCGTTCTAGAACGCTTACTTTGTTTAATCTAAAAATTATCAATTTGTGTACACGTAATAGAATAATGTCAACCGTTGTGTTAACACTTGGCTATGTGCTTATATTTGACCATAGGGTTGGCTACATAGAAAACTGAAAAATTACAATCAACCGGAAACCAAGTAAAAGAGGAAATCAGAAGGTCATGTGCAATGATTGAGGACGGATATTGTGTGGATGAATGGGATGAGGCTTTTTTGAACTTTGATTATATTATTGAGTTGATACAACCACCAGTTCATGTATTATCTCATATTCTGCTATCCGTAGTGTTAACTTTGGCGATCAACCTCAACATCATAATCATCACCAGTGACACCAATCAAGTACTAAACACTACTTAATATCTTTTGCTGCATATTAGCTGCACAGTATTAAATGCAAAAAACCAACCTGACTCATACAATCACATTATGAAATCATTATTATTGCCAATACTTTGCTTGTTAACTTGTGGAAATGTAAAAAGACCGACAAAATCTCCCATATTGTTGCCATAATATAAGCACGCTTCCCGTTTTCATCAATTTCGAAAAACCTTCGGCGGGATATGGATATCCTGTCTACTCTTGCTGTCTATTTGATGATTATAAAATGTATTAAAAACTAAAGCATAATACATTTTTACTCTACCACTAGAGCTGGTTGAATGAATAATATTATGTATGAAAATGTTGTTGATTTGATGATGATGCGACGTGTGTGTGTGTTGGGTATGCCCCATCATGGTTTCCTTTTCCCTTTCCTGCTTACTACGACTACTACGGATGCTGTTGTAACCAGTAATATATGGTGATACAATACCGATTGGAACATTTTAATGTTGAAAACTATTCCGATTACTAACATTCATAATTGTGAATCTACTCCTGACACTTCCGTTTCTCCTCCACAGCTAAAAAAAAGTCATAGTAAAACACTTTGTTAACTTTCCCAGTGTTGCATTTGCGAAATGGTACTAGGCACAGTCAACAGAGTGGCTAGAAAAGTTTAAAGTTTCTATTTTATGTTCAAACGCAATCGTAACACCTCAGCCAACTTGATCGGTTTTCGAATGATTGCTTCCAAGTTTAGTGAAATACATACTAGTTAAAAAAGGTTCGGAAAGAGTGTGGTACTGTGAGAACCTGTGATCCTCTCTGGAAAATGTGTTTGTGACCACTCGACTGTATAACGTATCAAAATGTAATAATCTAAGTTTATCCTTTAAGAAGTTAAACAAACAGCACGAAATTCATTTTGATCCTTTTTATCTACTAGTTGATCAGAAGATCCGAGAGTGGTAAAGTGTGATTTATTTACATTGCTTGTCAGTTCAATAACTTAATCCTGAACATAAGTTAGTAGAGTGAGAGTGAGGTAAAAATGGTGAGAAGGAACACAAAGAAATGTACGCACACACTTACTCCAGTGCTGTCTAAACTACAAGGGAGAGGAACACAGCATATGCATGTGGATTGTTTGAATGTTACTGATACATTTTGTGTTTGTAATACAAGACGAAAGAAGGGGTTGCTTTGTCTCTTGGGGAATAGGTGGTAGTAGTTGGTACGGTCTCACAAAACTACTCTTCTACTAAATAAGCCGCTTTCAGTTTAAAAATAAGCATGTACTTTAAAAAAGAAAAAGTGAGGTAATCTTGGTGTCATGAATGAAGATGAGATGATTACCTGATGAATTGAGTTGTATTATATGCATGGGAGACACAAATGTTTATATACTGGCACTGGCAGACCAGCAGCAGTGAAGTGGAGAATAAGTGCAGTATGTAAAAAAATCCCTATATCATCATCATGTAATAAAAAAGCAAAATAAAAAGAGCGCAAAGTTTTTTATTACAATTTTGTGGAATGTGCATGTGTAATAGGTAGCTATTATTTGTACGTCTGTTTTTTTAAACATGACGGACAGAGTGTAGAGAAGAGGGGCTAACGATAGTAATAAACTGAAGAGTAAGATGAAGAAAGAGAATTTAAACTCAACAGTTTCACGTAATATTCTCTTATTTGAGCTAAATAGCCTATAAATTTTGAGTCATTGATACCAACAAGTTATTTTACGAATTTTATCATATTTGTCGGCAAAAAAGGAAGATTTCGTTTGTACAGAAGATCGGAAAACGAGATTACGAGGAAAATTACACTAAAAAGGAACAAATTCTTTGTAAACCTGCTAAATGAGTATGTGCAGCATGAAGCACATCTAAATGGTATACTGAAATTAAAATGCAGTACATTACTCAACTTTAGTAGTGCATAAACGCAGTACAATAACACGTATTATACCCTTTTCAACGCCAGTTGCTCTTCAAAAAAATGAGTGAAAATTGTAGCTTCAACTTGCATGATGGGATTTTGTTGAAGTTGATTGTGTAATAGTTTATGATCTCGCTTCTCTCGAAAAAAAATCACCAAATGCTCTGGAGGAATAGAGATTTTTTGTCATGAAATGAGAAGGTGGGAAAGCCTATGACTTTATTAATGATAATAACAATGCATCAGGTGAAAAGGAAGAGATTGTCCAATAGGAAGAATGCAAGCAACTGACTCGTCATCATTTATGCCCTCGGGTTATACTAGGGTCAGCTCAAGACTCATCCCAGATATTTCATCTAACCAATCACTGCTACACAGCCAAACAAGAAATTGGATTCTTCTCTTATTCTCTCTACTCTCTGTATACCTTTATGTCTAATATATTGCATGCTATGTTAGACGAAAATTAGGTTGTCGCTTGATTGCTAAGCTAGAAATGTTCTTCTCATCAGCGTGCGCTGTACACCTACTTAGCATTATTGGTAAGATATGTCTAATATTTTTAATGAATTTAAAAATGATAAATATAAATTGTGATACAGGATATTTTGTAAAAATGACGAGAATAGATTATGGTGCAAAGTATCTCTTCATAATTGGAAAATCTTGGATGTAAATATTTCTTTGGTTAATTAATGCTATCACCTTTCTTCTGAGAACTTTTGGTATTTTCGTTACGGATTATTTCGATCTTGTATGCTAAGAATGCGTAAGGTAATTCATCTTCGATAGCTTTGGTTTAACCATAAGCAAACAAGCGGTTTCGTAAAGGTAATGCGTCAAGAGTTTGCCGCACTCTTATTTATGAGATACAAAAGAAGGCGAGATGCGTGATTGTCACGGATGAACTGTTTTTCCAGTCAGTTTCTTCCCCGTCACGTAAAGTACAGCATAGTTTGCCAGATAATTCTATCTTTTCGAAAGAAACATTTTCCATTGTCTGGCCTAAATGCTTACAAATTTTAAAATGTATTCAATCATTGGGACTGTTTACGACTCAAATCTTGTTGATTTGATACTTTCAACTTCATATTTTTTCTCGCTACGCATTAGCTAAAATATGATTTCGTTTTGATTGGTTGCTGATTTCTTTGCTTGAGTTTAGGTATTTGATAGAATATTTAGTATAGTACAAACCGAATCGCACTAAAAGAGTAACGAGTGTAAAAATGTAAAATCAGTTTTTGTAGATAAAAATAGTAGGTATACATGCTTGTATGTTGCTCATAAGGTTTCTGTTTGTGGGCAGGATTAGGATGTTGGTTAAAGGGTTGAGGAGAGTGTGGCTTCCATAAAAACTAGTGTAATGTTTTAATAATTTTCATACTTAAAATATTCAACCAGTACACATCATTCAACAGTCATTTATGCATACTAACTCAAAAGATTATGACAATTTCAGCTTTATTACAAGGACTGTAAACGAAGTTCATTTGTAGAAAAGATGAGCACGATGATGTTTACTCAAACAAAAAATCCAAGCGCATAAATAGCTTTACAATAATAATAACAAGCTATATATGTATGCTCAAGACTAATTTCTTTAAAAATAAGATAAGTATAAACTGCAAGATAGTCATAAAATAGGGTACTAATTTCATGAGGCTATATGTTGTACACGTGAATGTCTTTCTCGACTTTTGTATTTTGTACTTTGGTTCCAACAGTTTCACTGAATATGATGATAATGACACTGTTGGTAATGATAATTTGTAGAAGACCCATGTTTATTACATGAGATGTAGTATATACTTGACTTTGATGTGTTGTGTAACTTTACTTCAGGCTAACCGACGAGAAGGCGAAATGACTAACAATCAACCACCCTCTTTTCAACTAAGAAAACTAAAAGACGTCAGTTATGACATGTCTAGAGTTTAGATTGGCTACACCACAACCAAATGGAAATAGAGATAAGTGAGTGGTTAAAATGAAATATAGTGTGCGTATATAAAAGAAAGCCTAAACTGAAGACCATTTTCCTTTCAAGATGAATGATCGTTCGTGGCTCTTATGAGCACGTAAAAAAAGTGAACTTGGCTCGGAGCAACAAAACATGAAAAAAGGAGAAAGATTTACGAATGTTTTCGACAAGCAAGGAACAATGAAATGCTAGGATAGAAGATAAAATGATGGGTCTACGAAAAAAAAAACATAAAAATTGGTATAAATTCTGCCTTCTCCGCCACAACAAAATTTATAGATAGGTAGAAGCATTGTATACATTTATTTTTCCAATACAAATTACGCAGTTTTTCTCTCCAATTTTTGTGAATTCGTAAATTTTGTTTTTTGCTAAATAGAAAAGCGTAAAATTTTAGATTTTTTGTTAGGATTACTTCTAAAATTATGAAAAATTAGTTTACTCACCTTTCTGTAAAATCTCAAGGTGTTCCCACAAGATATCACCCATGTATGCTGGAGTGTGGGAGAGGAAGGCCTCTCGACCCAGAGCAATGATGTCCTTCCCTTTCATTTGAGAGATTTCGTTAGCGGTGGAACTGTGTTGAAGAGAAAATTCGTTGGCGGCCCACTGAAGCCAATGCTTAACGTGAGATTCCTGCCACAATCTTGGATCTGCAAAAAAAAAATTAAATTAGCATTTTCAAAATTTCAGGCTACAATTTTTTTGATATGATATGAAAAATATTTCCAAATAGTCTAATTTATATTCATGTAACTAAATTCATAAGTACAATACAATGCATACATGGACTAAAATATTGCTTATAAAATCTGCATAAAAATCATAATTTCGTTACTGGTTGGATAATTAAAACATGGTGATCCTCACTAAACGAGATTAGTAATCGTGATCTGAATCACATTGCGCCATCTAAATTACAGATTTTTACATATGTACAATAAATTTATCCACATAATAAATCTAACCATTGTATTTCACCTTTATTGCACGCCCCGCCAAGCTCTAATAAAGCAAAGCCCTTTTTTCCCGAGATACCTATACTTCAAAATTCATGATCCACAATTTGGTACCTCCACCCCCGCGTTGCTTAGTCATATGAGCATAATAATTATCACGATTTTTTGCATTAAAATGGCAAGAAGAGTACTGCTGCTGAGCTAATAATAATAATGTAATAATACACTTTGCGACGACAAGAGTGCAGATAATAATCAGCGACGATGATGATCATGATACAATAAAAAAGCTGCTTGAAAAATTCCATACAACTAAACTACTTGTTGCTCCCTCATCCCTCCTACTAGTAAATAGCAGCTGCTGCACGTTTGGCAAAGCGTAGTTAAAATGGCATGACATACGTGGTGCTTGATACCTCACGAAAATAGCATGATGGATATATATATAAAATATTATAATATCAAAATCACATCTCAGCATATCGTCATGATCGAGGTCAACTTCCAAGAAATGAATCATACGTATATTCACACAATAAAAGAAAACAGTACAACGCACGTCGACAACGAGTTCATGATGATAATGATGATTACGTATTGTAATGTAATTGTAAATGTGGCGCTGAGTTGAGATTATGTGATGATGTCTCTGTGTTATCTTGATTATTATAGCGACGACGAAACGATGACGGCTATTATCATTATCATCATCTAATATCCAGTGAGAGAGGAGAAAAAGTCGACATGGAATAGTAAAAGTAAATATCGCATCGTGAAAAAAAAGATAACAATAGAATGCTTTTTAGTCATCGTCATAACCCTGAAGTTAAGACCGAAGTACTACATAGACCACAGGAAAAAATTGTGCAAAAATATACAGTACATATCTACTTGTTAGTAACTTTTGCCTTTTGCGCTTTGTTAATAACAATCAAGTTTAAAAATAGGGGCTAAAGAAATACGCTTGAAATTATGAGTCATAAAAATTTGGCTCCAAATTAGCCACTGCATTTCCCTTCATATAACAGTCATGTCAGTTGTACCAGCATACAAACTTTGTATAACTACATAATATTCTATTCTAAATTCTAATTATTGAGTGAAGGCAAAGTGGAGTCGCCGTCATCATCTTCAGCGTTGTTCATTTCAAGCACATACACTCTTCAGTACCACCAGAGTATTTACTTCACGCTACAGTGATCAAGTTGATGTTATACTGCCGTGTCCTCATCATTCACAACGACGAGAGTTGTATTGTGAGTGAGCAGATTGTTTCCCTGAAAAAGTTGTCCGTGCAAGCAAAACAACAATGGAATATTGTGGCAATATATCATTGTTAATGATTTCAAAACAAAATGTACCAAAGGCATAAAATATACATACTACTATGCATTAGTCTATTCGATGTGTATTTTTCCAAAATAAACACCTGTCTATATATGTACATGTTTCGACTTGAAAAGTGAAGATCTGATTTTTTCAAACAATAATGTGTTGCGCAACCTGAAGTATTGTAGTAGGTATAAAGAATAACGACGTGTTAAAATCAGACTAATTCTGTCAAAATTTTTGAGTTTTTAGAGTCATTTCAAAAGTACAGCAAAAAACTCAGAAATAGCTTTGTGTTAGCAAAGGTGTTTTTCTGTACCAAGAATGAACCCCAAATAACTGCATGAAAAAGTAGACACCTTCATTTCCATTTAAGAGCGATTTCATAATTAGTTTGTAAACGTTTAAAACTTTTTATGCATGTGTGCAGTCATCCTTGAAGTTATTTTTCATTCTTTTTTCCATACATAAAAGTTTCTCCAGAACAATCGTTTACCCTTGCACCACAAATTTCAAAGAAATGATGTAAAAGAATTTTGTAACAACATGGCTTCTCATCATGAACACATAAAAACACAACGCAATAATATTATGCCGGTGGTGGAAGTAAGGGAAAGAGCATTTGACAGAAAAGATGCTGCGACTGAGAGCATCATGTAACTCATCACCAAACTCCCACGGAACAGGTCCTTTCTCATCTGCCAATTAAATCTCGAATTTTGATTCTACAAAAAAATCTTCTGCTTATTCGTCGTAGGGGCTAAAAACTGGTCTGTGTCTGAACTACTATACGCTGAGGACTGACTAACGAAAGGGTTGTTAAAATGGTAATTTCGAAAGGAATTACTATTCAAGAAGAAAATTCTAACTAGCAAACATGGCCATTTTATTTTATTCCCCGCAACTTTTTTTAAAACGTACTTTTATTATTCATCCCATCCCAACCCCAAGTTGTTTCCCTTACGCAAGAGCGACTTTTCAAGATTTTGGTTTGATGATGACAAGAAAATTTCCTCGTTGGTGAAAAAATTCTTGATAGACTCATGTCTTGAACTCACCTCAAGTAATTTAGATATCATAGTACATGTCAGTACATTGAATAATGTGATCTAATAAAGATAACAAAAACACTGGGCAAATACATTAAACTACAAAAAGTGCCCTTGTGTGTGACATGACAGCAACAGAAAAGCAAGCCGAAAAGTTGTAGTTGATATAAAATACTAAAATCCACTAAAATTCAATCTGATAACAGCGAAAATTTATTTCTATGAAAGAGAATTTGCTGATACTGATAACAATACATCTTCACAGTTTAATTTTTATAAGAGGTTGTTATTTGCTTTTCTAATTTTAAAACTTCATTTTTTCAATTTTATGTCTGCTTCTTCGATTTCAATTAAACTTTAAGAGTCAAGTCAAAAGATAAATAAAATTCAAGACAATTCGAGTGTGTCGAAAAAAACTATGTGGAACTAACTTCAGTAAGCGTGATACGCATCCCTGGATTTTTAATTCTCATGGTGCGAATTTGATTGTTTTTACCCTGGTTTTTAATTTACACTCATTTAGCAAGGCTTTTTGCTTTGCTTGCAGGCGACAGGTAAAAATGGGTGGAGTGTGCAAAAATAATTTACTCTTTTTCATGATGTCATATACAAATATATAGGTATGCATACATATACAATCCATGGAACAAAGAAATTTTGCAACTTTGTTATCGTCATTATGTTTGAAGTATTCTTACGATTAGTCAAAGACTTTTATAAAATAAAGCGTAATTTAGCTGGCATATTTACCAAAAATTTCAATGAGAATGAATCCCAATGTATATTTATGTTTGCATCACACAATGACACATAAGTGACCTTACATGATTTTCCTCTTCTAGATAGTCGTAGTTATAATCAAAACCATTCATTTGTCACTCACTTATTTATAATGTTTACTTCATTTGATTGTCTATGTAAAAAATGTGAATTGTTTTGGACTGTAGTGCTCACCTCCAGTAATTTAACTACCATAATTACAAATCACTTTCTTCCTCTCAAGTTCATACAAAACTAGAAACATGTACAACACAATTATTACGAGTGCAAGTTAGCAATTTTACAACAAATGTCCATGACCTGCTAAAGATATCATGTTTTTATTTACCAAAGTCTGACTTTACTATTTACGTCAAGTTGCTTGTTAGAATTTTTGTGAATACATCAACTTCTATGCTGCTGGTCATTGATGATAGCTAGAGAATCGCTAGTTCAAAAATGTTGGATGGATGAAAATGAAAAGAACTATTATGATACAAGCGTATATTTTTTGCCAATTCAGTACTGGAGTAAGTAACAGTTCATTGTTATTTTTACATGATGCGATATGAATAAACATTCAGGCAAGCAAACTACATCAAATACTATTGCACAAAATAATTCACAATGGACAATGGAATTTTTTCATGACATCACGGTATACTTGATACGTTGAAAACATTCTATAAAAATCTGACATTCCAAACCAGAACAGCTTATCCCTGACATGGCGTGAATTATTCTGAAATACATAATACTAACAATTCGTTGGTTCAAACCTGGCAGTCATACCATACCACAAATAAACTCAATCTCATTTCATTTGCCATTTTTACAGGTAGATTGCTTCTTTGAATTTTGTAAAAATACTATATATGCATAACTATCGCTGGAGGCAAAAAACTGCTATGAATCTTCTTGGTATTGTATTATGTACTTGCCAGCTACAACTACGTCTAATTATCTGTGTGGTTATATCTTCTCTCCTTTCGTGCACCTGTCTGCTCACCTTCAACTGTCCGACACAGGTCATATAACACAGAGATGTATACAAAACAGCATGGAGAAGCATTACTGGTGCGTGTGGTGTAAAAAATGCACATTATGTAGTCTGTTGTTACATAAATCAGAGAATGGTCTACTCCTACAGACAATGCATTCTGTACAGATCGGAATACGTCGAAGTAAATACAATAGCCATATTTTTAGTCAATAACATTAAGCTTTACCCTACAACGCTAGTCTACTGTCAAGTCAATCATTTCCTCCGTGTTAAAATTAGAAGATGAGTAGCCTTCTGCTCTCTCTGACTGATATGTTGAAAGATTATTTTTAAAGTTTTCAAACCAACAACCCTTTTATCACAAAAGTTAGTGCAAACAAACCACGATTGATTCAAAACAATTCCTGGATAAGGATTTATGCTTTGAATCATACAAACATTGAAGATAATGACTAGAAAATATCTTATTCATTAAATTCCCAAACCACAAGAGACGATCTTGTTTTCCTGAATTGTACAAATGCACAAAACGTATTTCGTCTTTCGTCTTGGCTGTGTGGGATTATTTCTTTCCAGTGAGCAAAGATACATACATGAGTAAAAGTGATTGTGATGATGATCAAAATAACAGCATGAGCACTTCACTAGAAAATGCAACAGAATATCTACTTTGAAACCAACCCACCATTATCTCAAACCGTCAACGTCATTAAATACATTGTCTTAAAAATGCATGCTGTCGTACTGAAAAAATGGATGCAACAACAGAAAGCAATGCAATGCACTTTAGTCAGAGACACGTAAAGATTAACGTGTACACCGAGCGTAACGTGAAGGCTGAAACTGTCTACTGTTAATTGTCTTAAGTAAAAATAAGTTTGTCATTTTTCAGAAACAAGTCATTCCAGACATTGTTATAACCTTCCTTCTATTACATGATCAAGTAATTTCATGGTATCATATAGAAGATGTTGCCGAAAATTAACAACCTGTGCTAAAAAGACGTAAGCGAAGCTAAACTACCTAGTTTACGCGGTTGATGACAACACCTCTCTCCTTGCAAATGCAACAAGTGTTTTTTTGCAATTTTTACAATGGTCACACAAATCGTAACGAATTGGGTAGTTAAACACTTTTCAAGCGATTCTTTTTTTGCTACATTTTCGAAAACCATTACTATTACAATTACGATACGATAACTACCCCCAAAATTTCTCGTCAAAAAATCAACAAGTTAGATTTAAAAAACTATCATGCTTAAAATTTTGTAGCATGAATTACAACCACATATCGCCATTTTAAGGCTTAAATAATGCAAAGTAATTTGTTCACAGAAAGTAGATACTACGTAGGTGTAGCCGACTACGACCGTGTAAATAATATAAGTATCAAATTAATGCGGCTAAAATCTTAACAATTTAAATACTAAAAAATGACATCGTATTTCAGTTCTTCTACATAAAAATAATATGTACTGAACTAGCAACATAAATATACTCAGTTTTTTCCGGGTTAGCTTGTAATTTCCTACTCCAACTTTTTTTGCGCATCGGTAATTTTTGTAACTGGAAAAATATATTACATGTAGAATTGTTCACTGTAAAACAATTTTCTCTTGATTCATTAAATTATCCATCTTTACTCGCAAAATTTTCCAAACGCCAAAGTATAAGCTTGCTTCACTGCCAAAAAGTGTGTATATTCTATGCAATTTTTAGTCCGCAAAATTCAAGTAAAAAATACTGAGACTAATTGGGTGTCATAAATTATGATTGTAGAAAAGACAAGAGCAATGCGGACTGTGGAGCAGTAACTACATTAGTGGAACGAAATATGAAATGAAATAAATATCGGCTTCATCACATCATCATCCTTAATAAGTGTAAAGAAAAAAACTATATTACATTATCGTTGTTACAACAAAATAACATGTTTAAGGACATAACCCTATTAAACACAACAAAAATCTGTGTAAGTTCATAAGACTAATATGTTTGTAATCATTATGTAAACACGTTTTTCACTACATGATTGGATTTTGTATACTTATACTTATCAATCCATTGTGTTGTTATATACATGCACACATATATATTTATTTAAGCAAAATGATATGAATACTTTCACAGTAAATATAACATGGCGATGATGACGAGTGTCGTCGTTCGTGATGCTGTGCTGCTAATCTATGCCTTCGAGGGAAGAAACGTATGGAAATGATATTTCCAGCAAAGCCAGAAGAGCATTTTCATATCTGTTCATTAACTCGTTTAAAGCCATTACGCTCTTCATGAGGTCGAAGAGATATATTGAATTTCATCTGCATCCAAATCACTCATCTACTCATTTAGTTTAATAATGATGACAGTATACAAGTGGTTTCAATTTGTGCACAAACTATTTTTACAATTATCTCTGTTAAAGAAAAAATAAGAATGAAAAATACTTAATGTGATGCATAACGCGGGCGCGGGGTAGATCTTAATATGGCATGCAGACTTAAGTGCATTATGCTAGTTATTGTCATCTTCGTTTTTCTGAGTTTGTTTCTCTATAAACTATTATAAGCTCTCAGTGAACCGCTAGCTAGATGAGTTATCTTTGAAGTAGTACAAGTACAGAAGTTTAACCATATACAGTGATTGTTGTTATAATATATTCAAGCCAAATTGTAGGAGAACTCATATAAAATTAACAATAAGTGCAATGATGCTCCACACTCGAGAATCTCTGAATAGGCAACCGTTCATGCATCCAAAACAATATACCCAATAGCAGTGTCAAGTTGCAACTCTTGCAACATGCAAGTGTCATCTAGGCCATAGGGGCATTTTTTCGGACTGATTATGATAATATGTAGGTCTCTCAATTGCATACACTGTATACAATGTACACTGGATTATTTACCCAGTTCTAAGAATTTTACCAGTCCTTTATATTACCAAAAAATTGAGAAAAAAGTTTCCCTTGTCCATCTATCTTAAAACAATCTTGTATATATTTTTGAATGGTAAGACAAAAATAAAACATAACTTTTGGACACAAAGCAGCAAGACAAGGGAAATGAAGTTCGTAAAAATTGTCCATTGTGAGGAAGAAGCCATCCAGAACGATATCGTTGCATTATTGCCTTGCAATGCGTCTTGATCATGGACACTGAAAGATCTACTTGAACGAGTGATAGTAGAGTTGCATTGCATTGTGCGCAGTAAAACAAAGAAGAGTATGATGAAGTCAAGTAAAACTGAAAGATTCTGTTTTAACCGTGATACGATATCAAATTTTTGAGCATTGTTCATATGAACGGTATTATATCTGGCGCTTCATATAGTAATGTCTGTAGGCTTGCCTTTACTAGTAAATAAACTAGGAAGGCAACCATGCACGGTTGACATTGTAAATTATCTCTCTCTCCATATAATACGCACTTGTTTCTTCTGATGTGATGCTCCTAACTACCCTCATGCGATTAGTGTTATTAGACTCATTAATTTAAATGCTAATAGATGATTATAGATACGACACAATTGTCTGTATTCTCTTTAACTCAATTCATCTTAATCACATCATCAATGATACTCCATGAACGAAACATTTGTTTTGTTAAAGCCTTTTGAGCTCGAATGCCGTTTTCAAGTGAGATACTCCTCCTCATGGACATTTCATTTTTTATTATTCACAAAAAACAGAGGAGATCTTGCAGAAAGAAATTTGATCATGATCAAAGGCATTTATGATCGATCAAATAATGATTTGAATGATCAAGGATACTAAAAAACAAACTTGAAAGAATAAAAATCGTGTGGATAAAGATTACATTGTGCTACGAAAATGCTTCAATCTTTGTAGGTGGTGGTGATGTCGCATAACTTATTTTTATGACTTACTATGACTAACTTTATATGATTTTGAATGCATACCTAGATAACTAGCATAATCAACAAATCATACTGCAGAAAATACCGATTTAAGTTAAACTAATTTTAGACCTACCTCATGGGTTTATAATAGTCCATCCAATACATGTAAACTTGCTTCACCATGCAAAGTCGTAAAATGCATGAATATTCTGCACAAGCTTGAAGTTTTGTCGGTCCTCTTTGATATTTCACCCAATTCAAAAAACTTGCTACTTAAAAATTCATAAATAACATCAACACACCATCATATCTTAAACAATGGTATCAAGTAAAAAATGATTTATAGCTCACATCACACTTCCAGAAGATCAAGTAATTTAGTTGTTTGTTTAAGAAACACACGAGTTGTACAAACACACTATTAAAACTACCGAGAAAAGTGACACCTCTTTAAAACCATTGCGCTGTTACAGTTTATCTCTCTGCACAAAAAACGAATGAAAACTAAACATAAGATTTTATACAGCGACTCAAGAAATTTTAAAGTTGAAAGAATCCTTTTACAGATTTTATTTATATAAGGCTGACTGGGGATGGGGATGACTAGCTTTGCATGCCACAACGAGATTTACACTGATAAAGTCAGTAATCACTATTTAAGTAAAATTAACGATTCTACTTGTCAAACTCCAAAATGACGTTTTGTACAAACTGCACACACAAAGCAACGGTTTGGACTTTATCGAGTATGGATATCAATGGAATATATTTGGCTAGCAAATGAATGTACAATGTTATATTTTTTGTAAATTTTTCTTGGATTTTTTCTCACTTCTTTTCAGAACGATGAAAACGAGACTGTTTCTGGTGATGATGAAGGAGTAACAGCAACACAGGAGCAGAAGATGAGCGTATGAATTTTTGGAGGAGTAACATGTGGCCGGTGTTTAACGTTTCATAGAAAAGAAAGAGAGATGAGAAGGGGAGACTTTTGGCTTCACACTCAATACCTACTGTTCCTATATCCCTATCTTGCCTTGCCAGCTTGTTGCCTTTTTTAGTAAAGAAAATAACAGCAGTGGTAGTAGCAGAAGAGCTCCAAAAAGATGTACTTTTCATACACGGAGACCAGCAGAGCATCAAAAAAACAACCCTGACAGTACCATTTTGTATTGCATTACATTGCCACCCTTTCGACTGCTTACTTTGTCTTAAAAGATGAGATGACGAAGAAGGCCAAAGATGATGTAAAAATTACAAAAGTAACTACTGCTAGTAGTAAGTTGTTATTGCCTCTCTTTCTACGTAATAATAATAATGATAACTCAGGAGGACAGAGATGAACAAAAAAATTATATTTTTTGTGTAAATATAGTATGTACCAGCTACACAATTCCTGCTCAGGATCCGTGAACCAGGACCTAAACTTAAACCATAATAATATGTATACATGAGACATCCACCAGCATCTCTCAAAATGTACACATGTATGAGATGAAGATGAAGGTTGAAGTAAGGAAAAAACAGCAGAACCTGCTGCTGCCTGCCTCGCGTCTGTGCTCTTCTGAAGCAGAAAAATATCCATGTGGTGATGAAAGTATTAAGGGATGTAAAAAATATGAAGATTTATATGTTGTACGTACCTAAGAAAATAAATGCAAGGGAAGATGATCAAGATGACTGTGAGGGAGAGAGAGATGTACATTTAGCTGTTATATGGAGTAGTCGCACGTGCGAAGCGGACTACTGGTTTCAAGAAGAAGATCCATAGAACAAGGAAACTTTTGAAAATATCATTAGGACTAGGACTGTTACTGTATTATTATAAAATATTATATAATTATTTACTATTTATGGTATCAAATTGAGTATTTTTGTAATTTGAACAACAAAATGTCCTCAGAGACCGTAGATGATGAGCTTAGTAAGTAACAGAAATAATATACCCTCGGATAATGGATGATATAATAATAATGCGTACATGCATCGGGTTACTAAATAATTAAACTATTTGGGTAAGATATCTGCAAAATGAAATCAATAATAAAATAGTAAGCAGACAAACTTTTTTTTGGAATGTGCATAAAATATTTCGTTTTCTGAGAATTTAAAATAAATTGGGCATTGACCGACCTTCAACCAAAATTCCAGATAACCGTTACAATATTTTTGCATAGCATTTCATAAGACTCGTTCGTAAGTTACCTGCCAATTCTTGAAGACATATGTTTACTGACTAGATGAGTTGCGGCTTCTATTGCAATTACGTACAAGGGTTCATAAAAAACCTTTAGATACACTGCACATTTTAAACCTCTTAGTTTCTCCATAAAATAACAGTTGTGGTGCACTAACCCCAGCTGTTTCCAGCCTAGCCTAATTTTTCTATCCAGCAAAATGAAGGTATAGATTACGGTTAAACTTTTTTTCTTTATAAAAACATTACATACTTTCTTCATGAATGAGTAGCAGATGCAACCATTGCATTATCAACATCTCTTGAGTTGATGATCTACATACTTATTATTTTTAAAGTGAACTGGCATTCTTCATCATGAACGTTGAAAAGGCAAGTAAAAAACTAGAAGTGTGATGCAAAGGGGGAAACTAGGTACGCCAGGAGTCAAGCAACTGGACCTGATGCATGTCAAAATGTAGCCATTTACTAATATAAAAAGGTACATGATACATGTTCTTCAAGAAACTGACAGTTTTCAAACGCATACGACCTAGTCTCGTCCACACGAGCCACCGTCTGTTGCCTTTCTACGATGTTAGAGGTACATTTCGTTATAATAAAATTCAGCAGTTCAAGACTTGACGATGGATGATCAGGTAAAGATGCAGTTTGAAACATGACGACTTGGCATATATTATTTTGAGTGATATCTATCTAATTTTCAAATACCTAACGAGGCACGAGCTAGCTACAGCACGCCAACTTCTAACAGGTTTTCTTGCATAATACGGATAGGTAGTAGGTGGTACTGGTAGGTCCCAATAATTATGTACACTAGTGAGAGTAACTCAGCTAATAAAAAATGTGTAACTCATGATTACATAATTATATTATGATCTTTCCCTCGCATAAATAATGCAGCATATAAGCTCAACTGACAAAAAATATTCATGGCACAAGCCAAGCAACTGGTGTCTTTGAAATTAGGCGCACGAGTTTAGAACAATGGAGTAAATATGCCGTGTATTTGTCATTGCAGTTTTCATACATTTCATTTCATACTAGTTAATGCTATTGCTTACCAGCCTTCCAATATTCTTTTTTTTCTAGAATGGGGCATAGTAAAACACATTGCATAATTAATTCCAAAAAGATATGCGATCTTTCCGAACTCCAAAACGCAAATTTTGTTGCATAACATATTGCTTTAGTTGCGACCTTGATGATTGATGATCAAACGCCAAACTAGCTTGTTCATCTCTAATGCAATGCAAATAATATTTTAATTCCTGACCACACCGACTACTGCTCAAAGAATGTAAACATCCGCAGTACTTTATTATATAACCCTTATTGCTCTTAACAAAGACTTTTTGATGAGTAATTAGTAAAATTAACTTTGCATTATTTTAATGTTCTTTGTTAGCCTTCTAAAACAAAGATTGCAAAGGAACATCATGTAATTTTCATTTCTTTTATTATACAAAACTGAAGGACTGTTAAAATACAAGTTTCTATGCATGCCCTTTTCTTTGTGGATTATATCTATTAACTAATGATTAAATAAAATCGTTGATAATACTACTTTACGCATATGCTCCCTTGATCTTGTTCCTACTACCCTTATTTTTGCCACTTCAGCTGTGACCTGCTGACTTAAACAAGTAGAAGTGAATTCATCTTCAATGAAAGTTATCTTGCGTGCCAAGTAGTAAAACATCCTCATCATGCCATACGCACAATATTCATGCCTCTGTAATTCTATATTAGTTCCTTCTTCTTTGCAACGCACTATAGCACTCATCATCGTCGTAAGAAATTGCCTACACGCATTGTTTTACACTATAGTTAAATTACCATAATATATACACATAATATTGCTACGCTGCCTGCGTATGCTGACCCTCACTTTGAAATATTCTTCATTAACGCTAAGCACAATGCAAGCGTACTGTTTTATATATATGAACAATTTTTATGAAACAACCAAAGTCACTGTCAAAACTATCTGCGCTTTGAGTCCCAAAACCACAAAATCCTTGGGCAGGTGTATGTATTTATGGTTAAAAACTGAGTTCTTTTACAAAGACAACTTTGATGATGATGATGATAATCATAGTATCTGTAGATGATGATAGTGCTAATCTGCTGTTCTGTCAATTCATACGAGAACCGCATAAAATCGTAGGAAGCAGAAGCTATGATGAGATCAAATCTACATATAATAATATGCCCTGTTATGTAGGTACTCTGTGTATAAAAGTGAAGGTGATGCAGTGCAGCACGACTCATTGATTTCCACTTTTGTGGTAAATTTCGTAACAACCATACCATAACACACCAAGCGAACTGAGTTAAGTACTCTTCTATGCGAGACTTTTTGTATGAGCCGATGCAAGTCACGTCCACATCTCATTTGTTCACTTTGGGGCGACGACGCATTTTGTTGTAAAAGGTAAGTTATCTGAATAAAAATAGTATTGCCGAAGTATATGGTTTTTTATGTGACTTTGTAAATGTCTTTGATAATGATTATGATCATCAATACCAATAAACATAGATTATCGCCTATGCCAAAATAATGCGGAAGCGACCTTCAGATTCATTGTTTATTATTTGCTACGAGCTTAACAGGGAAGCAATGAAAAGAAATAAATATGTAGACTTACCTCTTGGAATATTATGGCGTGACAATTCTTTGTCCCAAGTATTGTAAGATGCCTTTAAAGCTTCTGTCATTTTCTTATTAGTCCCGGGGGTTAAAGGTGGCACTTGCGCCGGAATATCTGTTAAAACATTTAAGAAATTATTAGCAACATGGCATACAAAACAGTAATGAATTTTGCATTATAAAAATAAAAACCATTTTACATGCATCCACATCAATACTCAACTACAGACTTCAACCAAGACCTGGGTTCATATTTTTCGAATGAATTATCAAAATAGTCAAGAACATTGGATAGCATATAGAATAAGTCCTATGGAAAAAGTGATCTACGCACACTTGCTTTCAATTTTATGGAGAAAAGGCATAAAACGAAGTAAGAAAATGAGCTTTTTCATGATCCCCACTTGCAGTCCATGTAACCTTATACATCTATTAACTCTCTAACTACGCTATAACTTTTAAAAATATGTATTTACTACGGTTCGGTTAATGTTCTTTCCTGATCTCGGAAAAGAGAGAGGGGAACATTCACTCAAGTCAAACGATTATACCGCCTGCGACTGGTAAAGAAAGGCAGAGGAGTCTCGTGCCCTTCTTACATTATTAGAAGAAAAAATAATGATAAAAATTTGTGGATGTGTGTGCGCATCTGTTGTGCTGCAAGAACAAGAAAAGCCGCATAGTGGTTGGTTCAATGGCTCACGGCCAGTTGAGCCGCTAAGTCCTTATGTACTTAAGTCGCCTTAATAAGCCGATTCTTTCAGAATCCAGTGATAACTTTTTAACCTGGAGTCGGGATGCGGAGGAGACGAGTCGTGTATAAGAATTTCTAATTGTTGTTGCAGGTGGAAAGTTCTTAGCATTTTACTGTAAAATGGATTGATGTACAGTACATAAGAAAAACAAGATGATGGGGTTGGGGGATGACTTTTCGTACATAACAGAGTTAATGTGGTGAACGGTGATCTGAATGATGGAAACCACACAGGCTGAAGTGGTGGTGGTACGTTTATTGCCAACAGCATATGATGAATGGACCAAGAAAAATGATGAGATCATTTTGTGGTAAACAACATATATATGAGAATACTTTTTGAGTGTATATGCATAATGCACAGTAAAAGATATTTTCAGAATCATCACAAACACATTTTTGAAAAACAAAAAGATAACTGAATAAGGAGAGATTAGACTAATTTTGTGTTCATATTTCACGCAAAACAACAGATAAAAAAGATGAACCAACAACAATAGTGATCTAACTTTCCAAAATGTTTATCATAGCAAAGCTTTTTGTCATGTCGTTAAATGTGTTTCTGCACAACAATGAATGTTTTATATGTGCTACTGCTTGTACATGAATATGTATATCTTTGTGGTACTGATACGAGAGTCACTACTCACTACACTTATCCCTGCATGTATCCCAAGCACGCTTAAACTGTTAAAGTTGAAACCACATTACACCGTTTTTTATGAAATTTTCTAAACAAATTACATTAGCTTTTACGGGGCTAAATTTCAAATTAAAGTGTAAAAACTTTTAAAGGGTATTAAATAGTAATTTTACGTATCTCTGTCATATATTCATACATTTTATTACATTATATTTATTATAATTTTTATTTCCTTTGTCACGGTACGTCTAATGCTAGAAAACATGTTTTTCATGCCAATACAAAAGCCAAGACAAGAGTTCAAAAAAGTCTTAATTTTCATTCACAACAACACAAAATGAAGGCAACAATAGGAGGTAAGCAAAGGCTACCCCTAATTTATATCCATTTTCACCACAAAACTTTGTGTGAGTTAAAATTACCTATGACTAACTTGGCGCTGCAGAAATTCGTGAATGAGATTAAATGACAACGCCATTAGGAGAGAAAGCTGCACGGAATGATGAATGGAAAAGATAGGTTGAGCAGAGGGGACTGGAAGAAGATGTTCTGTTTTTTATGTTAGGAGCATGAAACGTGATTCAAGTCAATTTTGCATGGGAATATTTTTTATTAATTTACATTACCCCTTTTTGAACACTGCTGACTTGAAATTTTACGTATGAAATAAAAATGAAATGTAACTGAAATGCATTTGGAATACGTTTGGCAGACTAATCTCTTACAATCATATACAAAGATTGTTAAGAGATTTTTAGAATTTCGTGGTAAACTTTGAAATAATGTGTTTGATTTTAGTCAAATATTAAAAATCCAGAAACAAGATTACAACCTGTCGACTCAACTGGAATACAAAGGATATAAAAGCAAAACAAACATGGACAAAAGAAGACAGGGATAGAGGGATGGGACACCGGACTCCTCTTCCTAGAAACGAAAAGATAGCCGACGATGTTTCATGTAAAGGATATGAAGATGCCGACTCATAAGCCAAAAGTCATTGTGTACTTTATGGTTCCACTAAGGAGAAGTCACCCTACTTACCTACCTGACTGTCTTATTAGCTTATTTGTGTAAGCCGGAAAAGAACAATAGAAATGAAACGTACCGACAGTGTCGGTAAACCCAGTAATAAAGCTTTTACAATCACTTTCGGCTGACCCAATCAACACCAAACACACAAATAAGCTTGAAGTGTAAGAT
Organism: Entomobrya multifasciata; assembly: GCA_034693345.1. NCBI lineage: Eukaryota > Metazoa > Arthropoda > Collembola > Entomobryomorpha > Entomobryidae > Entomobrya > Entomobrya multifasciata. Next base: position 33,458 of record JAQFXM010000344.1, read on the forward strand.
AAATCTGCTGTGAACTAAAAACAGTTCAGTTTACTTTTTATTTTCTTAACAAGTTCTGTATTTGTTAAAGCTTGCAGGTACTCAATACAGCTAATTATTTGCCGTCCAATTTTTTACGTTGTCATTCTCTTTGTAGTTGATGATCTGCATCTTTGAGGTAAAGGACACGCTTTAAATTTTAAACGATTTTCGTTTTACCTCGTAAAGTTCGGGGATTTGTAGAACTGACCTCCTCCAACACCAATATAATGGATATTCAAAATGAAATACAAATTTTCAATTGTTTCGCTCAGAGACAAACTCTGCCTCTGTCGCCACTTTAAGAAGAGAGAGAAAAAAGAGAAACAAGCGCGGAATTATCCTTCTTATAAATATTGGATCATGAAAATCAAATAAGCAAATTGATGACTTTGGACTTCTAGGATTGGTTTGTATACTTTCAGTTTTATTTTAAAAAGCTAAGAAGGCAATTTTGCTAAATTGTTTGCTGCGCTTGCTTTTAAAATCCGCTCGAAATTAGATTTCCTTAAGTCTTTGTCCGAAGTCACAAACAATTCGTGACTGCTAAACACATGCTGCACTCCCAAAACCAAGTCAGTGGAAAGATGCTACAGGTTGACCTTTTCTGTGATACTCAAAATGTGTTCCTCTGTTTCATACTGATATAAACTCCTTAGCATTATATGTATTTGTCATATCATATCCATCATCGTTTCCAAACGAGTCAAAGATGCAGACGGTTTTTCAGTCACCGTATCATCTTTGTATCTTTAATATGACCATATGCACAGGCCTAAATAAAAATCAAGCAGCCCTTAAAACAGTAAAAGTAAAAACAGCAATGCCAGATGAGGAGAAAAAACTCGTCCTTTGGCTCTCTACTCACGTTCCTTCCCTATTTCAACAGCTTTTATTCATTTAGAACGAAGCAGAAAAACAACAGTAGCAGACGGAGCAGCCTGGAGGGCGCCTTCATTCAAGTGCAAGTACCTTATTTATCTGAGTCCTTGTACTTCCTACTTAAGGAAAAGCTATTTTTATAGATATACTTACAAGTTTCATACATTCATACATGCATTTTAATGGAAGAGAAAAAATGAGATAGAAGCCGGTGTACACATATGTTGTTCCTAGAATGAAAAGACGGTTCTTCATCTTCACCGTTTTTACTCAACCACATTCGTTTTTGGTTGGTGGCTGTTTGCTACCAGTTCTGTGCATATCGAATGATGATGATCATGATCACAATGAACTGGTGTGTTTTTCTAACAATAAACGGGAACAAGGCCTGCGCCTGCTGCCAATAATCATAATTATTGTTCAAGTATATCGTAAAGTTACCCTTCGAGCATATAGCCAGCAGTTCTTCTCCAGTTTCCAGCTGACGCTAAGTTTCTCTCTTTATTTTCATGTCCTACATAATATACTTCTTTTAAAGAAATGTTAGGATAGATTCTTCGTTTTCTAATACAAGTACTTAAAATATAAGTACTCAATACTGAAACATTTGTTACGAAATGTAAAGAAAACTCGAATGTATTAAGAATATTATTGTGTGGGGGTGGGAGTGATTACGATGAGTATAATATTCTGTGCATAATGGATTTTTGTTGCCAAAAAACCATTCATTAAATCGTGTTGATTTTTTGTCAGTTTTGTCATATATTGCCAATCCTTTGTTATAGTCTATAGACAAATTTTCTGAAAAAGTGTCTGGATAACGAAGATAACGTAATATGTTTGTCGTATTGACACAAGAACATGATTCAGAAAAACTACAATTTCAGACATTATGTACCTTTTGACACGAAATTGAACGAAAAGACGAGACATATCCGGTGTATTCTTCTTATTGTTCAATGATGGATGCATTAGATCTTTTAATGGTTAGGAAGGAAAAAGTTGATACTAAAGCTACTTATACAATGCCTGTCCAAGTCCAAAGTGTTCCAAGGCTTTGTCATCGCTATTACAATACACACGTGTTTTGATTCTTGCCGAATATCCGAATAGATCGTTGAATGATTACGTATTACTTTTTTATCCAAAACAAATATACTGACATTGCAACGTTTACACATTGTGTTTTCGATGCTAATTGGACTAAAGACACTGACACCTTTTTAATTATTATTATATGATCCAAAAATAAACTGACAAATGAGATGAGTATACCAGTCTTTCATTGAAAAACAAATATATTGAAAGAGAAAGAAATGGGTATTTTTCTTGTTAACTAACTCAAGTAATCACGTTGAGATCATTAATTGTTATACATACTTCAATTCTTTTTATCCTCAACATCACGCGTAAATACTTGTGTCTGGATTTATGATTCGGTAAGAGAAAAATATTACTTTAATTTTTAACGACAGTCCTCAACATCTGTGTAACTTTTGGGTTCTGGTTTTGTATGACTTAAGAAAAATATACATTATAAACAGAAGAAAGACATGCCCTTTAAGGTTTTCACTAGATGTGTTAGTATCATTGCCTTAAAACAGTAATTCATTCATAACTCTTGAAAAAACTTGCATGCATATCTTTGCCTTTTCATCATGTCGTGCGTTAGAGGGATTAGATCGGGTAACAGCTTTACACACACAACAGATGAAGATATATTGCTTATTACTTTGTCTATTTTTATAATACTATATTATAATTATATTTGCAAAAAGTGACAAAAATGTCCGGGTTTAGCTAAACCCAATGCTAAACCCTATGTTAAACGCAATGCTAAACCCTCAAACTAAACCATCTGCTAAACCCTTCGCTAAACCCATAATAAACCACAAAAACCAATGCTAAACCAACTAAACTCAATGCTAAACCCACTAAACTCAATGCTAAACCCACTAAACTCAATGCTAAACCCACTAAACTCAATGCTAAACCCAATGTAAAACGCAATACTAAACCAATACTAAACCACAAAAACCAATGCTAAACCCACTAAACCCAATGCTAAACCCAATGCTAAACCCACTTAACCCAATGCTAAACCTACTAAACTTAATGCTAAACCTACTAAACCCAATGCTAAACCTACTAAACCCAATGCTAAACCCATTAAACCCAATGCTAAACCCACTCAACCCAATGCCAAACCCAATAAACCTAATGCTAAACCCACTAAACCCAATGCCAAACCCAATAAACCCAATGCTAAACCCACTAAACCCAATGCCAAACCCAATAAACCTAATGCCAAACCCAATAAACCTAATGCTAAACCCACTAAACCCAATGCCAAACCCAATAAACCTAATGCTAAACCCACTAAACCCAATGCAAAACCCAATAAACCCAATGCTAAACCCACTAAACCCAATGCTAAACGCACTTAACCGAATGCTAAATCCTTAACTACACTCCATGATAAAGCCTTAACTACACCGCATGCTAAAACCTCTTCCTTTCACACTCCATGCAAAATCCTCAACTACATTACAACCCAAATCCACAGCTACATTCCATCCGAAACCCTCGGCTACACTCTATGTTAAACCCTCGGCTACACTCTATGTTAAATCCTCGGCTACACTCTATGTTAAACCCTCGGCTACACTCTATGTTAAACCCTCGGCTACACTCTATGTTAAACCCTCGGATACACTCCATGATAAATCTTTAACTACACTCCATGCTAAATCCTTAACTACACTCTATGCTAAATTCTCAAACAAGCACTCTATCTCAGTTCTAAACTTAAACCAAAATTAAATCTCATTAAATTAAGTGGGCAAAATATTGTAAAGGGTTACTTTTCACTAACCGCTGGCGGCTATGTTTCTCTTTATATTTTTACACGCATAACTGGCACCCTACGACAACGATGTCCTCCTGACATCCACCAAAAGAGATGAGATACATAAGTCAATAAGAAGTATACGATGAACTCAATATATTTTCTCAGAGAAGAGTGCAGGGATAAAGCGCAAGGAAAACTATGGACTCTGGAGAGAGATATTTTTTATGTTCTCCAAGATTTCAAACTAGGGTAATGTTTTTAAACTTGTGCCTTTTACGCAGGTTTTTATCATGACATTTTTTTCTTCTATTTTTGAGTTGCCCAAAATGTGTTTTTAAGCAAAACAAACCATTACGTATTAAGCTACTCTGTTTCAAACGTTTTCACAAACCCCATGACTCTTTGAAATAGTATTGAAGTCAGTAGCCTGTATTTGTGGTCGTAATTTTACTTTAAGAAATATTGCCATTCATTCAAGTTCCATACTCCAGATATTAGAGAAGTGTTTGGGGTAGGACGGGATCGAATTGTACGAGGCAGTCAAGACACATGACTTTATTACCACAGGACTTTGTATCGTGCTGATCATGACAGCTGGTTTAAAAGCGTAGTTAAAGAAGAAACATAGTTTTTATCATAATCATAAATATGGCAACTCAGAAAATTCACCAACAAAAAAGTAAAGATTGACAACGACAACGCATAACGTTTCGTTTCTTTACGGTTGTGTTAGAAGAAAAACCGAAGAGGATGACAGTATATTCACTGATCAACCCTTACGAGATAAGTTTTAGATGTCATTTCAAAACATTTGGGGAGTGAATTGTAACAAAAAAGTAAAAATGTATGGGAAAGGTATAACGATATCTTTAGACATGGATGCATGCACATACACACGATTTGCAATAACATTCAGAAACATTGTATCATCAAACGAGTCCGTGGAAAATAAATTTTTAAGAAAGTATTTGATACACAAACAATGTAATTCGATATTAGAACAGTGTTATACTTCCAACAAGTATAAATACATTATAAAGAAGAAAATATAGTATAGAGACTCACACAAGCGAACAACCGGATGTGAGTATTTTAGCCAAGATTATGAATTTATCGAAAAGTAAGGTATACTTGAAGTTTTACATATATATTTTATTTTATGTAGTTTTAAAAAGTGTTAATTAATGAATACTAAAACAATTGGAAAAGGTTAGTTTTGTTAGACATGAGACACAAGCATACCTTAGCTCAAAGATAGAAGAGATAGCATCGGTAGTAGTAGTAACAGAAGTAGTGGTAGAACAAGTCCGAAAAGTGTACACGCTATTCCCATTACCTTTAGGACGTCCGCCACATTTCATCGCTCGTATTCCCATTAAGAGACCGGCACCAACCGAGTCAACATACATAATCATACCCTTTTTTCTTTTCAAGTTTCTTAAAGTAACAATGGGAAGTTGAGTCTGCACTTTCCCCACTGTTCTTTTTTTGTATCACTTTAAAAATAATTTGAAGTCACTAAATTTTGCACTACACTACATTCGAGTAATCTAACAAACATCATTATCGTTCATATCGTGTTGTTTCAACTTACGTATTATCCACTGCAACCATTTCCTGTGTGTGTTAGGGAATGTAATGGAATTATAACATGACACACTTTGAGTTCCTTTCTATTTTGGCAATTTTAAGTTTTAGAATCGCAACAATAACAAAAATTTAAGAATATGAGATAAATAAATCTACAACAGGTCAAAAGGTTAATCATACGGCATTTCAAAATGTAAATGTAAAAATCTCGGGCAATTAAATTGCTTTAAAAAGTAGAGGTAAATATGTCCATTAAAATTTTATTTAAAAAGTACGATATATTTTTTATGTTATTCTTCCTTTGGCACTAAATTTTCCAAGTGGCAATCTTTTTAACAGTACAACATCATTTCGCATTAAAACCTGCTAACTTTCTTTATCACTAAAATGTATGAAAAAATTGTCTTGTAATACTCATTAAAATAACTTCGTTAAAATATCGACATGTAATGTAAAGTAGCACACATAAACTCTTTTCACAGTTAAACCATTATAAATCAACACAATACAAAACGTTTTGTCATTTTGCAGAGTGAACTTCCGTTTCACAAGATAAGATATAATTCAATGTGCACTGTAAGTATAATACATTGAGACTTGCTTTTGATGTCTATGTAAAGGAATTTTTATGATAGATCATGTATCAAAGTTAATATTATTTTTGCAAATGACAAAGTTAAATGCATTAACAATTTCACAACACACACGTGGTAAGTATAAGGGTAAAGTACACAGTCCACATGTTGCTTGTACACAGTCCAGCGGATGAGAGCGTACTGGAAGTGGCCCTACTCCAAAAAATTACAAAGCAGCACCAGCACCATGATCATGATCATCGTCCCAATATACCGAGTTAAACATAACAAACAACTTGTATGAGAGACAGAGGATCAGCAGACCAAACCAAAAAAAAAGTGGAGAGCAAAGATAGTGACGCTTGTAGGAATATTATGGGGTAAGTGGGTACCTAAAGATTATACCATGCTTAAAAAGCAGACAATATTACTCATACTACCATGATAAAAGCAACATGTAAAGTGTATAGCTTCATCTTTTTCTTTTTGTGCCGGTGGTGGTGGATGCTAGTGAAGTTACGCTTCAAAAAGTCCAGAAGTAGGTATATAAAAATTATAAACCGCTTTTGTACATGAATCCACCACCAACCATCCCTTCCATACACAAGCTGCTCATTTTACTGCATGAACAAAATATATTGCATGCATACATTCAGAGAGAGATGTTTTCATTACTTTGTTGTAAAAATTTTCGTTTCATGGGAGAAGCAGATCCCAGTAGAGAACTAGGAATATCACAATAGTTTAACTATTCATCTTATAAAATGCTAATATAATCAAACTCATAATACCAAGTGGCTTGCTGCTTGACTCTTGACTTTGGCTTGGACCAACAAAATCATATTTTTAATATATCTTTAAGTCTGTACATGTTATTGTGTTTTACACTATACAATCATTAACATTTTATTCCTAAACATTTTTTTTTTAAAGTATAGAGGAGCCAAAAGCATTGGACATATTGGAATAAGTAAGTTCGTCATCCCTTATCTCGCTCCTATTACACACACTCTACTAACATGTGAAGATGCTCATTTTTTCATTCGAGAAAGGAGGAAAACCCCACAAACATAGAATAAGCAGTAGCTGCATCTTTAGTTAGCTCATTCAATACCAGCGAGTAAGAATTACGACTCTACTTGCATAAGCCTAACCTTTACTTCACTATCACTCTCGAAACAAGTCATTTTATCCTCCCCCACACACAGTATTTTTATACGAGAACTAGTGCTTGTTCTGTTACAGGTCTTCATTTTAAATCATCTAACTTATCGTTAGCCACAATACAACATACACAGCACAAGTAATTTTATGTGTGAACCTGCTACTTTGTGACAATGTGCATGATTTCAATAAACTTTCCATAAGATACATATGTAGATATACACATTATAATTTTTCAACTATTTCTTTCTACCCTATTGTAGCGTAGAGCATGAACATGTAAAGTAAGTACAGCACAAAATGTATTGTTCCGGACGGACTCAACACGAAATCCATACTCCTAGCTTATGCTGGTTCCTAACTAAAATGAATTCTTATGTCTAAAAATATGATGAAGATGAGATCTGCTGCTAGCTGCCACTGACTGAATATTGGGTACATGGTACATGCTGTTCATTAGCATGATGCAACGCTATTTCTCCTCATCTTCTCTGCTTGACTTTCTTGCTTACAAAGAGCGAGTCTAAAAGTAATCTGGTAATGCAAACGATTTGTTATATCTACTGGTATAAGGACAAGGAGAGTCATATCGGTAAAGACCGCCCATCAGAGGAGGGCTGGAGGCCGGTCATGTCTCAATTCACTGATCTTCCAAAGACGTTAATTTTTAAACAAGGTCCTCTTTTCCTAAAAATGATAACGTTATGATTTTCGTGCGAAATTCATAAAAAATCTAAACAATACAGGTAAATTGTCCAAGTACTTCGTAAAGATTGTTTGTACAGATTCATCATTTAAAAACAAAAGTTCCTGACCATTAAAAACCCAAAATTGGAGAAACTTGTATAACAATTTTCTAGATTATTATCCAGAAAATGTCCACAAAAATATTTGGATATTGTAAAAATTTCTTGAAATTCTAATTCATAAAATAATTTTATCATACAGCATTTGTAAAAACAGACAGTGGCAGACATGGTTTACTAACCTAATGTTATATTAATAGTTAGTTGAACAAGACATTCAAAGTTGTGAGTTTTTATGCAAAAGGCAAGCGCAACTAATGACTGCTTCATTTTACTCCAAAAACCATTTACAGGTTAGCACTTTCCTACATGCAATACTTGCCAAAATAGAGTATAGTTGTGTAGTAAGTAGTTTTATATAAATATATATTATGTAACCATTTCAAAATATACAGTCTTACGTTGCCCCTTTCAAAGACGTAAACAGTAAACACAATTATTTCATTCTTCGCTGATTTTGATTGCATCTTTGTTTGCATCGTTTCAAATTGCGTAATCAGCAACGGAGTGTTTGCATTTTATTTTGTAAATTTATGAGATACAAATTGATATTAAATTAGCTACACAGCAATGTATTTCAAAAATTGATTTTTGATTTGTACATTTTCAAAACGATGCATATAATAATATATTTTTTGCACTTTTCTTTGAATAACAAATATCGCAATCACAACCTTTTTTTCAATTTCGTACTACGATTAGTACGATTTGTTCTGGGATCTCTAAAATGGATTTATTATAATAGCTTTAAAATATAATTTAAGCAGGTGATTTTATACGTTTTAACGTGTATAACATCAGTACATACAAGTGATAAAAATGAGGCAACACAAATCCACATTCATGCATGGAAAAATGAACTGCTCCAGGCTCTTTTCTTGATGATTTTTATGAATGAACGCGTATCCACGTACGTGCAAGAAACAAGAGAAGTCTCTGTCATTATTTCCTCAGATGTTGGAAAACAGGCATAAACAAACGTGTAGGAGTATAACAGATTCATCCATCCCAATCTCAAGGTTTGCTTCTTACCCACCAACACACCATACATACCACCACCACCACCAGCTCCACCGGAAGTTGGGGAAGCTTTCAAGAAAATCAAAGGATCATGCCGTATATGTATGTTTGTATGTTTCGTGCATTATAACCTACATATACTCATATATGTATATATATGTACACGAAAACCACCTTTGTTCACATAACCTGATTCCAAAATGGTAAATTTTGAATGAATGTTTGAGAACATGAGCATGTCATCGTGATCATCACAACTTGTACCCACACAATGAATCTCATATCCAGTTTCAAGTATTGCTTTCTTACCTACATATCCCCCTCAGTCCCAACTTTCTCAACCTGTGTATTTAATGCTTCGACACGTTATCTCAGCAATTTTCTTGTAGTAGAAGGATGCATATTATTTTGTTATGTGTTTTTATGCTTATATATATTCTATATTTGTATACAAGTAAAATGTACTTTGAACGTATTTAATGTTCCACTTCAATTTAAAAACTTTGTTATTATCTGACAAAGGATCAATCTCAGGTTAAATTCTTCTGAATCCTGCCGTAATAGTAAAACCATAAAAATACATTTGTCATCTGATACCCACAGAGAAAAATGGGATTTATGAATGAATATCCTACTACCCTGAAATTCTTATTAGAGGGTCATTGTACCAAAACCTAAGTTCCAGAAAGTTACTCATTGAATGAATGAATGAATGAATGAAGGTTTTACTACAATATCGTTACTACCTCAATTTCAAACGGTTTCCTTTAAACAAGTGATGGTATATTGAATTTCCGGTGTACGGTGTAATTGTAAATTGTTATCAGCTTATTTTATATGAGAGATTGTTCATAAAGAATTAAGCTCTTGCTTCTTTCGTGTATTTAAATGAATAAGCAAAATTACAGAACGGTATTTTTCCAGATATTTGAATCATTTGAAACAAGTAAAATGTGTTGAAATGCAGTAAAAAAATAATTAGTTAATGCAACCACAAATAAAGTTGTGCTCAAAACCACGAATATTGAGCTATGTAAATTCTATTTTAAAACAGTGAATGGAGTATTAATGCATGTTGTACGAAACTACAATAGAACGACAAATGAATTCAATGTATATAAAATTTGTGTTTAATGTTCAGCTAAAATACGCGAAAATTCACCAGAATGAGTTCCAAATCGAATGATTATGGTCACATCACGTCACACACTTTACTTTTAGATATGTAATATTTTTGGATGTTTTTGGCTGCGGACCGGAAGTCTCCGTAGATGTGTTAAAATTATGAAATAGTCAATAGCAAACAAAAAATACGTGTTTGAAACAGTACTGAAGAGCATTCGCGAGTAATTTTTTAAGTGGTGAAATCGATCAGTTTATCTTAATACGTTGTTAATGTATGTTATTGCCATTTCATTATGCATAAAGAAAATCCATTTTATGTAATGTTTGCTGGGTAAAATTGGCATATGGATGTAATGACTAAATATGGAATATATTATGATCACTTACAACGAAACAAAAACGCAATTTTTGCCAGTGAGCAAATAAACAGATTTGTCACTCGACATTGGGGACCAATCCGAAGACATTATAGTAATTCTGTTTATATTATTTTATAACCCCAAGTTAGTATGCAAAACATGTTGCAACATCTTCCCGAGTGTGAAATAACCACGAATTTTGACTTGACCAAAGCCTGGCTTAAAATGCTTCAGCGTATGACAAAAAATTTTTTTCGCTTGTTATGTCAGTTGTGGAAAATTAAAAAAGCAAGTTGAATTATATTTGTTTTGTAGAATTGCAAACAAGCCAGCGTAGGTAAATACAATAAATGCGCAGTATCATTTTGGAGGGAGCACCTGTTACTCCAAGTTTCTGGCATGAGTATTTTATAAAGGTTCTAAATAAAATATGATATTCAAAAAACAAGCTACAGTTAATGTTTTTAACTTTATGCATGACATCTTTTCACCTGTGTCTATTTTTTGACAAAATGAAGGGTACTAGCAGTAGGTACATGAATGTATAATAAAAACAAGTTTATTTTTCTACAGTGGAAACCCATTTGGAGCGAAAATTGTTATTCAGGATTCATTAGAGACTTCTCCTATCTTGATAATAAAGTGCAGCGAACGGAACGAAATGATGTAAAATATAAATCACGAAAACAACAAAAAATGAGTTCAAAAAAGCAACACGAATAAACGTTCAAAATGAAATCATACACTTTGTGTGCAGTTGCAAGAGACGTTGTTGTCCGCCCGCATAATATGTATTTCCCAATTGTATAGTTCAGGACCAAAATATAACTGGAAGAAGTTCTTGCATTTCAGTTTTCCCCATACATTTCTACAGTCTATTTTAAATTTTGACTCCGTAAAAAGTACAATAAAATATATCTTTGTCAGTAAAAGATAACTTGAGTATGTAATAGATTCATGTATAAATTTCATGCATGTATGTACTTTTCAGTGCAAAAGGTGCCGTGTATTTTTATCAGTGCATATATTCCTGCATTCATATTATAATTTTATATTATGCGTTGGTGGTAGTTGTTGTTTATTTTTTTGTGGTGTAGAACACCTGTTGCTCTTCCTCCTCCACAAATGTATATAATCGTCATCGTAAATATAAAGCTACCTTTAACGGTTACCCCACCCTATCACATCCGTTCGCACTACCTGTTTTTTTCCACTTACACATGAGCTTATTTCTTATGCCATTAGTTTTTAACCCTTCTCCCTTCACTCCACTTATTTGCTTTCTTTATGAAATGCATAATCTTATTTTTTGGCTCCTTGCTTCATCCTTAGTATTTCGTGTGTCCTATTAACCGCTGTTTCATTTGGTGATAGTGGCATTGTACAGAATGTGATGAGAAAATAAAATAACAGAAAAAAGTTCAAGTGGCTATACTCAACATCATGACATGAGCTTGGTCTGCATAATGCCGACATGCGGTGGAGATGGTGCTACTCCTTTTCTTCGATTAAAATGAATAGTTCTGCGGTGAATGAAGCGAGGGGAAATCGTGCCATTGTGCCATACATACACCTATTCCGTATAAATACAAGCATATAAATACCAAAAAGGTATGTTATTTTTACTCAACAGCAATCATTTATGAAAAAGATTAAAACATTCAGTTTTATATGAATGTCAAAGAATGAACTGGTAGCTAAATGGGACCTCCTAAAGATATAGAATGCATGCAAACACAACAAAATAATTGCCAGAATTTCTTGAGAATTAACGGTCATTTATTCTCCCAACAAATTGAATTTTTTGTATAAAAGAAAGCTAACTTTTATAATAACCTTTATTCGTTGTGATGATGAAAGAGTACATTGCATTTCATTGAAACTGAAAAAATAAATGCATATCTCGTTGGACTCTTGACATTCGTTATAAGACATGAAACATAACATCGCCACGCCAGGTCTAGTTTTTATTTCTCTAATGAACCACATCAGAAAAAGAACAGCACAGCAGCTTGTTCATGCATATAAAAGTTCTCACAGCTCAACGGACCACTTGCTGCAAGTTTTCACTATAAGAAAAGAGTATGATCAAAATGGACCGGAAACTGTGCAGTAAAAATAATAGCACATAAACGAATTGCGTAGACCAAGTCAAACACTTCGAACTGTTCTTCACGACACGCCAAACAAACGCTTAATATATTTCAACCATTCATGCAAACAAAAATTGTTCGTGCTTATAATAATAATAAGTAGAAAAAAGCCTGTGTGAGTAGTATTAACTGAAAAGTAACAAGAAGAATGAAAGCAAATTACAACAAAAATGTATTTCAATATTTAAACTGCCGTATGTATGAGTTATGAGAGTTTAAACAGAAGAGAGATTCCTGGGAACAACGGAACAGAAAACAATCATTCTCAAGCTAATAGTACATATGGTGCTAATTCTTGCGAAGACACTTTTTATGAAAGTTTCACGTGATCATTAAATTTCATTTTAAACACCTAAAACACAACGGCTATCTAGTTTATTTTCTGGAATCCATATTTCAAGAACACCCATGTCTACAAATTTGCAAAACCTTGTTGAGGTACATATGTTTCAACAATTTCTTGAAAATTAAAAGCATATTAAAGAAAACAGTACAGCCTCACAAACAATATTATCTTCTCTGAATTTTTTGAGATGCTCTTTTTTAAAAACAACAGTCCATTGCATTGCATCTTGCGACATCTTATTTATCACCGTCATACCCATTTTATTGTTTGTACGAGTAAAAAATGTATCCACGCCTTCACTTATTTGTACGCATATCTGACACTAATAATTTGTCTTGTGAATGCACACACTTGCATAAATGAGTGAATAAATAAATTTATATTATCTCTGTTTTTGGCAGATTATACCTGTTACACGTCGCATATTATTGCTTAATAATCGAGTTGTTATTTGTTCGTACGAATATAATTGCCAGGAGGGCATGGCTAAAGAATGACAAAATGCTTTTTTACCTTTTTTATACGCTTTGAAATCGCAAGGACCTTCTGCATATTTACTCCCTCCTTTGTTAGCTGTCTGCTCGACTCGACTCTTTAGGAGGTACGTTCTACATAGTATTCATAATAGACGTTTTATCTACATGCATGAGCTGTTTCGAAAAATTTCAATTAATTTTCGCTCACTTTGTTGTTTTGTCAAGTTCCTTGAAATATTTTGTCTCATGTAATATTAATACTAATACCTATTTACAATTATTTGCTAACGATGAACGTATGCATGCGCCATGCACGCATCGTGTCATCACAAAATGATGTTACTATCGTGTGTCGTCGTCGCCTGATCTGAAACAGTGTAATCATAATGTATGTGTAATGCTTGCTGACTTTTTTAATTTAATACAGCATTGCTTGGGATGATTCGCTGGATTAAAACCTATTTGTCAACGACATCCCAGAAATTAAGGTGACACCGATCCATGAGCTTGTCACTGTCATTCGATCACAATCGGTTATTGTCTAAATAACGCGTTTGGATACAGCGTCGCCGCGCATCCCATATTAAATTATTGTTTCGCAAAATGAAACCTTGACAAGACGCAAAAAATGTATATTTCATTTGTTGCTTCAGTAGATATTATTGTCGCGAGTTATAAAAAAGTACCCATTGCAGATACTACATAGATGTCACATGTTCTTCTTCTATTTATCCTCCATTTTAAATTTCTCTGCCTATTTTTATTGTGTGTGAGACAATGTAAAAATCACGAGAATTGCTTGTGATTTTTATTATTTTTGGTTTCATTAGTGTACTGCATGATGCATACACCTTCAACTTCAAACATTATGCATCCGAACGTTACGAGACAACAAGATATCTCATTTTTTGTATATTTGGAAACTCATTTATGAAATGAGTACTCATAAAAACCATGTAAAGTGACAACATAAAACGTAATTATTTATGCACACAGTTCTAATGTCATACCCCGCATGCTAATAATATATAGACTTTATATTCTCTTTCTTCGTTTTTTGGTGTTCTTCAAAATTGGGTGGGCGTAACAAAGTATATTTATGAAAGATAAAAAATTCTATGTAACAAATAAACGTTCAAGGAAAGTAAGTTGAAATTGTAGGTTTTGTCAAAGTTATTTACAAGACTGACATCAACATCTTCAAAAGCAGCAAAGGTATAAAAAATGGCACGAGTAACAAATATTATGGGTACAATGTGTGTTGTGTGTCAAAAGCAATGACTAGTTTAGCAATCTTTAATGCTCCATTGTCGAAGAGATTTATTATTGTTAAAGCTAGCCAAACATAAAATGTCTAACCTCCAAACATTTATTAACCATGAAGATGATTGAATAAAAATCAAATTGTCATTAAAATCACGGGCTACTAAAAATGAGTAGATTAAATCTGCAAACATTGTCTATTTAGTAAAATGCGAACCTAAAACGCATTGCAATTGAATCGGGACAATAAAGTATCAAGGAACAAACACGCAAAAATGATGGTGCCACTGTGGATTCTTTATAACAGCCATTTCCTCAGCGCTAATTAGTGGCTGCAAAAATTTAAATGTAAGTTATGAAAACACGGCGAATGGATTTTTTTAAATCTTGCAATAAACCTTATACATACCACAATAGTACATCAATGTTTGATGTGCATGTAATTATTAGCATGGTAAGAAACAATGCATTTCTTGTGAATTTAAATGGGAAAATAATTTTTTACATGTGCACAATGATTTCTACACAAAACAATGAATGCTAGAAAATACATTGTCCAGGTCAGTCGTCCACCTGCTTTGATGCAGATACGTGCATTTTCTTTCTGTAAACATTTCCTCCATTAAAATTATTTTATGTTTACGTGGCTGCTTGCAATGTCCTACAATGCTTTATCGTTCCAAACATCGTGGGATTTTCCTACCTTACCGTAAAATTCATAACAATTTTTCGCTACGCCCGAGTACCAATACCAAACCCTTAATTCCCAATGTTATATACACATTATTATCATGATATGCTCCCTCCTTATTGTTATTTGTCTACTGTTTTAAATCTATGTTCAAAATGAAATTTGAAAATCACTTTGTACAAACTGATAAAGTGGACCGTGGCTGATAGGGCTGACATTTATTCCAATGTAAAGGTTACAAAAAAGAAAGGGGAGAAATAATGTAATAACAAAAGCAGCAGGTTGTCATTCCTGTACATTTTCTGCATTGCATTATCATCATTGATATCATTATATTTTTTACGCTGGTGTAAACGAAGGGAGGAGTGGATAATTAATAATAACTGGATGTATTGAAGAGAATTAATCGCCAAACATTCTGAATGAGAACTTTTCTCTTACTAAATTTCAGCAAAGGACTTGATGGACCATTATGATGTTAGTCCATACAAAAATTAAGCGAAGGGTAATAAAATATGTTATAATTTTTACTATACAAAAAAAGCAAATGCTATTAGAGGCTCAACCATTCGTTCTCTCTTTCTCTCTTGTCATGATTACTTCGGTTTGAAGCAATGTATGGGAAAATATTGTTGAGCTTCATTTATTACTACTTTTTAAGGGGGCAAACTACTTGGTTCACATTTTATAGACATGCACACACGTGAATGCACATTATTCACAAAATCATCATAGAAAAAGAAATGAGACAGCCCGATATTAGATGAGTTGAGTGAGATACACTTTTAATATGAGACGTGCAGGTAAGTAGGCAGGTCCCTTTGAAAAACTAAACCAAAGTGTATTATAAGCGCATGATGATGAGGATAATAATACTGTGTGGTGGTGGTGGCAGTAGTGGTACATGTCTGCATTGTTTGATACATGGTTGATGTGTATGTATGGGAGCACCAGCCGTACTTCCGGCCATCACACATTAACTATCATTTTTGTTGCGTTGTTGCTTCATCTTCTATTCTACTAATTCCCCTTGTACCCCTTTTCTTCTTTGTCGTTTTCTCGACTAAACGACGACATAGCATAATAATAAAAATATACCGATAGATATACCTACTAACTCACACCCAGTGCATATTAAATCGACAATGGAGCTTGATGTTTTATATGGACTTGTTTATTTGCATTTATTATTAAGTATTTTGTGGACGAGATGGCTTACAGATATTTAGAGGCAACGAGGTAAAAAAGTGGCACAAAAATATGCATACAGTGAACCAACTCAACTGTACTCTTTTGACATTGTATACTGTCCACATTATTAAAACTGGTTCAAAAAATTGTCAAATCTTCATGTAAACTTGAATTTCATTTTTGTTTTCTGAATACTCATTGTTTAGGAGAGGGTTGGAAAAGAGAGGTGCGATTAAATCGTAATCAATAGCATGTAGGTAAAATTACTTTGTTCAAAATTCTATTTTTCTGTTGGGGGCTGATATAGTTCTTATGAATTCCTGATTTATGTTAATTTCTTGTAGTTTTGCTGGAGACAATGCCGAGAGCCGAGAAGGTGGAATTTATATTATTTTCATCATGTCTTTTTATTTATGGTACGTTTTCCATCAACGCATTTGAAATTGAGTAGTGGGTCAACGAAACAAAAAGAGAAGCGACGCCCCTCCACCCAACCGTGACCCCTTAGCTTCAGTTTGGTAAAAAGTAAACTGACTTATTTTTAAGCAGCGGTTTATGTACTATAGTAGCAACATCGCCGAAAGTCATTCTAGCCTCTTTCCATTATTTCCATCACAGATCGTTGATTATCCAATTGCTATGATGGTAGCTGGTACCATGCAAGGCAATGTCGCATTTCTGCTTTAAAGTTAAACTTTGTTTGGTTGGGGATAAGCGGTGCGCTAAGAAGATTCGATTTGGTATAAGCTGGTTGATATCTGAAAAACAGCGTGCTTCAGATTTTATCATTTATTTTAAAGATCTTACAAAATCATCATTCCACCTGTCTTTTCCAGTTCTTCTGAAAGACTTTTTACAAGAAAAATGTGAGTATACCGAAAGAAAAGCTCTTAATCACTTTTATTATCTGGAATTTCAAAATACTTGTCTTTCCCAGAGAAGACTCAAATTCTTCCCCCATATATTTTATTTGCAACCTGTTAAAATACTTCAAAAACTGCTTCTCCAGTCATGTTGTTGTTTTGTTTTCACTATCTTGTCTAACTAAACTCGGTTCAAAGAACAATTTTCCTTTACATTTAAGACTTCACATTGAATTTTTACTTTTCAACTTAAAGGTCCTTTAATAATAGTGGCAATTTCGTTTTTACACACTGCCCAAACCAGATCTCCGTGAGAATTTGGAAAATGAGCAAGTATATGAAGCAACATTTAAAGCTTATGTAATTGTGTTTTGAAACTCGAAAATGCTTCCTTACGAAATGTATTGTATTAAAGAGCATTCCATATAATCATGAAGCTGATGATGATGTGATGATCATCATCACTGCACATGGCCTTTAGTCTTTTAGCACAGCAGTATACATAGCTGGAAAAAGAAAAGTCCCCGAAGACACAGTAATAATCGTTCTGGACCACATGAAAACTTACAAGGGCGAGAAAAACCCAACAAGCTTATACGCAATCAGTCACCAGACCACACCACCCAACTCTCCTGACCAAAAACATGAAGAGGCATGCAAACTGATAAACGTTGGCTTATATGATGGGAGTATTCTGATGTTATGATGAATTTATGATGCGTTTTTTTGAGTGACCAGAAAAACGCGATGCAAGCATGTTACTTAACCGCATTAAAGGGTTAGAATAATAAAAATGCGTGGGCATTTTCGTGCATTGAATAGACTAGAATTGCGAATGATTAACCATTACCATTATTTATATAACTATACCTATTATTTCTGGATCATCATCACAACATCAGTATTCCAAACAAATAAAAAAGAACGCATTAAATTATAGTCCGGTCCCTCTCGCTCTATCTTTCTGTGAGTTTTATCTGATCACAATCTGACTGACAACAAAAATGTAAAAATGCGTTTGCATGAAGAGAACTTGTAGGAGGTAGTGGGAGTATAGGTATGAAGAACCAGCAAGAAAAAAGGGCTTGGAGCAACTGTACATAAGTATGTATTTTATATCGTATAGCATGCCATGCCATTCGGCAGCAGCAGGTCTTGCTACTTTTTATGGCCTAAATGCCATGTATCATGTTTTGGGACTGATAATATCACATTTTTATCATCATTTTTACCTGCCTGTGCTGCATTGATGCATACAATACATATACCTACCTATCTATCAACTTTACTACTGCTTTGCTCCCGTCGTAGTCCGACAGACATCATTTTTGTTGTAAGGTAACTTTCTGCTCTCTCTCCCTTTATTTGCACCCGTTTCTCTGTTCCCACGGTTGAAATTTTCCCAGGCTGTGCTGAGCGATTTTTAACCAAGTTCCCTATTCCTAATTACTCATTCCATCTTGCTCTCTCATTTTCATTGTTGACTTATGCAGAGGTATTTCATGAAAAAAATGGTTATTACGATGGACTATAATATATATTTGTATTGTATTATCGAGTGACTGTATGTTACACTCTAAAAAAGAGGGTATATAATGAAGTTGCAAATGATGACCACTCATCTCATCATCTTCGGTAATTCGCTAGACTTGTGTACCCATTTCGCTTTGGTAGTCAATGAATACTAGCAGTACCTATCAAAGATAAGCGTTTTGTGCTTACCAAGTGTTACTGATAGACTAATGGGGTGGTGCTATGTGCGTTTCAATCGTACAATGTTACAAATATTTATGACTGGTAATGTAATGATAATTACCAATATGTGTACAAGGTGATTTAAGTTGAAATATTGTAGAGTTCAATCCCGCGACTACGTCGTCGCTTTCATCAAACTTGGTTATTCTCGTTTTCTTGGCCATTCTTATTTCTAAATCTAAGTATCAAGTATATGGTTAGTAATTTACAAGTAAACTTAATGGAAGTATTCCAGAAAATCGTTGTTGCTAATTTTCAAGTGAAAAAATGGCAATACAATGCTTGTCCTGATCTATAAACCACTTCACAGAAATATATTGCTAATGCATGTATTCCTTGAGAATTTTAACGTATGTGTTAATTTGATGATGAAGATGCTAATCTTAATGGATAACAATATCCATGCTCTGTACCCCAGTAATGCTATACGCCCCACAGTTTTGATATGCTGAAGAATTTTAAGAAAATGATAAGAATACATAGGTTAAATGCTAACTTAGTCCATGCTAAATTTTCACGTGCTAGCCTACAAACCTAACAAAAACAAGAAGTGAGCCCGCAGTTAATAGTTATCTTTCAGAGACATTCGCTATTCGCCAGCTAAAGTTGTGTAAGCCACACTGCTTTTAACTCCATCATACTAGTTGCACGCATAAATTATAAAATTGATTTAATACCAAATGCATAACATACAACATTTATTTACGAACCAACCTTGCAGATTCGTGGAAATTTTAATTATGTAAAAATAAGATGAACAGAGGAATCTTGACTCGTAAGCAGACAAACAAGTAAGTAATGTGCTTTGCGTCACGCGTCGCTAAAAAGTTTATTTCTCGCGAAATTTATCCAGACGTAATATTCTAAAGGTTCATCTTATAATATTTCAGAATTACATACGTAACAAGGAAATAACCTTTACAAACTTATCGGACTCGTACTTTACTCGCGTCAAAATAATTTACGAATGTGGCAATTGAAGTAAATTATACAGATAGACAATACAAACTTTAAAAGTAGCGAAAACCAACTAGGAAGTGACAATCTATCTGCACTGCAGTGCGTGTGCACACAACAAAAAAGTCTGTATAATTTTCAAGATACACAAAATTGTTTAAAACAAAAGACTTTTTGGCAAAACTTGTTTGCCAGAGTTAGACCGGAAAAATTAGTGCTTTGCACATAAACCATTATAAACTACTAATTCAAAAATGCATTCTTTCATGGCTCGGAGATTTTTTTGTTCGCTGGCTCAAGTAAATATGGTACATTTTTAATAAACAACAATTCAGCAAACACGCCAATTTCCTTATTTATCACAAATCGCAATTTTCAAAATGTTGGCTGGCAAATGTAATAAATTACTTTTATCAAAATAAAATGAGTGTATAATATGATTTAGAAAATAAAAGTGCGCAGTTACTGTAAACTCCATTATACAATTTGAGTTGTAGATAAAGGAGTATTGTCCTTACGCAATGTTTGTTTTATAAAATACAAATGTTATATAACACTAATTTTATCCGTAGTCATTTAATTGAATACATAATCATAGAATTG
The DNA here is from genome assembly GCA_034693345.1 of Entomobrya multifasciata. NCBI lineage: Eukaryota > Metazoa > Arthropoda > Collembola > Entomobryomorpha > Entomobryidae > Entomobrya > Entomobrya multifasciata. Next base: position 54,146 of record JAQFXM010000344.1, read on the forward strand.
AATGTCGGATTGAGATTTATATCTTGGGTGTACTTTCCTTTTTATTTTATTTACATACCTTCAATTTTTAAACTATTAATTCTATTTTGTGTATTTCTTTTTAGTTTTATGGTTTACGAAAATATATATTTATTATGAGTTGGTTTGTTTTTAAAATTTAAAAATTGAACTCATTATATAGGTTCTATATGGTTTATACCTTATTTATCTACCTTTTTTTATGCCTTTTTTAAAATTAGGAAAAATCTTAATTAAGTTTATGGATCAAGGTTGAGTAGAATATATTGGGGGTCAGGGTTCTAATATAACCTTATCTAGAATTTCTTCTAAGACAGATTATTTTTATTTATTAAATTTAAAATCATATTTATTAATTTTTTTATGTTTTTAGTTTTCTTGATTATTTATATTTAGTTTGAAGTTTTAATAGCTCAAAAAGAGTACAGCTCTGAAGAAGCTAGGGTAGAATTTTTTCTTTAAAACAACTCTTGGATTATAAAATCATTTTTACAATGAAAATGTAGGGTTTTAAATTTAAACTAAAAGAGAAGGGAAAATAACGGATTTTAACCGCTAAAAAATTAAGTTAGCAGCTTATTTT